>CDMY01000592.1:0-73095 GCA_001179505.1 Vitrella brassicaformis | reverse complement strand
ATGGAGACCGCCGCTTGCGCGATAAGAGCAGAACAGATGCAGGGAGCATCACATCATGGCGTAGACTCTTGACAAAAGAACAATCCACCAATCAGGCAGCGAGGCAGGCAGGCAGGCAATGAGATGAGAAGAAAGCAAGCGGCCGCCGTCGCTCGCTCACTCACTCGGTCACTCGGTCAGTCAGTCACGTGTATAGGTAGGTTAGGTAGGTGTACGTACGCACCTGCACCCCCCAGTCGATCGCTCTCAAACGAGCCACGCACGCAATGGATGCAGTCAGTCAGTCAGTCAGTCATCACCAGTCATCTCAGCTGGTGCACTCATCAGGGCATGCAGCACAGCACATCACACCAGCACCGGCAGCCATTGTACGCTTGCCCCACCCCACCATAGCCTCCCTCCCCTCATCCCCCTCCCCCTCCCGCCCTCCGTGTGGCTGTTTGTCAAGTGAGTCTAGGAAGCAGCTGGCTGAGTGAGAGGCTGACTGAGTGCGGGAGAAATAGGACGGAGGGAGGGAGTGAGGGAGGGAGGGATTGTGGGGTGGGCGCAGAAAAAGAGATCGCGTGCGTGTCGCATCTGAGAGATCGATTCCATAGAGATTATGGTATACCAGACAGACAGACAGACAGTGAGTGTCCATACCCCCGCCCCCCATGGAGCCCAGATGGATGTGCAATGAAAATCCACCCCCCCGCCGACATCACGGACACACACAGACGGATAGACAGATAGATAGAGTTCACGCCCTCGGGTGCGGTACGGTGCGCAGAAACGAGTGGGGAGAGAGCAGCGCAAAGGACGCGCAAATGAAGCAACCGAAGGAGGATGAGCAAGGAGGCACAATATGGACAACAAACACAGCTTTCCTGCCCTCCCCTCCCTCCCTTCCTCCCTCCCTGCATGTGCAGGCCGGCAGGGCCCCAGGACACAAGACACAACACACACAACTGACTAGAGGGGCCGGCTGCCGGCAATCACTACCACTGCTGCAGCAAGGAGAGAGAGAGAGAGACGGAGGTAGGGCATTGGGGGTAAACGAGATGGCGTAAACAGAGAGGCATACCATATACACACACACAGACACAGAGAGGGAGAGAAAGAGACAGACATATAGATAGAGTTAGTGAAACAGTCGACAATCGGTGAATCGATCAAAATGATTGACTGACGAACGGACGGCAAAAAGGCTCCTGAACAAACTTCTTCCTCCCTCACCTCTCTCTCTCTCTCTCTCTGTCAGTCAGTCAGTCAGTCAGTAAGTCGGTCAATCTAGGTGTCCTTCTGTGCTGTGGATGGAATGATGGATGGAGGTGGGCAGCGATCGGTGGGCATGCACTAACTAGCAATCAATCAACATGGTGTGGGGTGGTGTGTACGAAGAGGGACGGAGGCAGGGAGGGAGGAAAGGCACACGAGAGAGATAGGCAGCACGACACACGGCAAACGGCTCACGACACACGACACGCCACACACACGACTAGGCCATTCATCCATTCATGCAGTCAAGGCAGACAGTGTCACTACAGCAGCAATCCACCAGCCGTGGTGAGTGAGTCAGGGAGTGAGTGAATGAGTGAATGAGTGTAAGACAGCAGCAAGCAAGCAAGCAACCAGCCAACCAATGAAGGTAGAAAGAAAGAGGCTTAAACCAGTAAAACCTCTGGAGAGAGGAGTGAGTGGACGGCTGAGTGACTGAGTGACTGAGTGAGTGCGTAAAATGAGTGAGTAAACCCAGCGATGGATGCCATGTGTTGTATGCGCCAAGCGATCGATGCTCATGAGGACCAAGAAGGCAGGGCGCGACGCGCACAGCACACACACAGCCGGGAAAGTGGCGCAAGTGAGGCCTCTGAGAAGAGGGAGTGGGTAGGTGGTGACGCAAAACACAACAGCCATCCCTCCTTGTGTGCAGCCCAATCCATTCATTCTGTCTACCCACAACCCGCATGGACTCCTACGATCTGATCTGATATCATATGTACGCAAGACAGTTCACCAGCCTCCCAGGGAGGCAGGCAGCCGGGCACACAGGCAGCCACATCCATCCACCGTACGGCCAAGGGCACTCATACGATCGCAGTCTTTCCAGCCATCCAGCCCATCCGTCGAGTCGTCCGTCGTTGGCACTCCGCACACGAGCACACGAGCGAGCCTCCCTTCGTCCCTGCCTTCCGTCCGAAAAAAGAGGCGATGGATCCGAGCTCTATCAAGCCAGTCGTCAATCAACCAGTGAGAGACAGACAGAAGAAATGCACACACATAATAATACGCATGTCGATCGATCGACGCGAGAGGTTTGTTCACAGGGAGGCCGGGAGGCGTGCGCAGGAGGCAGGCGTGGCGTCCATACAGAGAAAGGGGCGGGAGGGAGGAGGGGGAGAGAGGGAAGGGAGTGCGCTTGACAGTCAGGCAGTCAGGCAGCCCGGCCGGCCGGTGCGGTAGGGCGTTACTCACACGTACGCACATAGTGAGGGTGAAAAAGGGATGTACACATGTACGCATGTACGCATGTGTGTGTATATGAATGTGTGTGTACGCATCAAGTAGGTACAAAGCCGGAAAGTGAGCATGAAGGGGACTTGTGCAGCAAACAGTCAGAGGTGAGGACGGCGGGGGCGGACGTGTCTGAGTGTCCGCACCCCACCAGAGCAAGAGAGAGACAGAGAGAAAGAAATGAGAAGAGACAAAGACAAAAGAGGGCACCGTCGAACAAACGAACGGACAGACGGACAAACTTCACGCCAAGTCGTCAGGTCAAATCAATCCTTTCTCATTCCTTCCTTTTTCCATCCTGCGCTCATTCTGCCTGTACACACACAAGATTTGACTATGCTCCCGTTCACCCGCACTTCACTCCCCCTCCCCCACCGCCCAACCCCAGCAGCACACCAGTCAGTTACGCACATGACGCATAAACACCACACACCACAGACAGACGCATGTACATGCAGCCAGTCGGTCGGCAGCAGCAGCAGCAGCAGATAGGATGTATGCATGTTACCACCGAGTGAAAAAAGATACAGCGGTCGGCCAGAGCAGCCGACACCCATGCACACACACGTACACACACACGTACACGTACACATAGAGAGGAAGGCCCGTATGAAATAGATCGGCAGATTGCATGGTTTGGCAGTTTGTGTCAAGTATGCCATGTGAGCGTGTGTCGTGTCAGAGCTCGCGTATGTCATGCAGAGCCCACCCCACCCCGCCCCGCCCTACCGATAGGTAAGAGACAAGACAGTGAATGGATGAATGGTGTGCCGTGCGCCCACCCAGCCCCTCCGCCCGCCCCGCCCTCAACCCCTCCCCCCCCTCTTGTGTTGAAAGACGGGCCATCCCACCCACTTGTCAGTCAGCGCCAACCAACGCCATCCAATGCCGTGCAATGGAGTGCAATGCTGCCGTGCTGTGTGCCTGCCGTAGCATGATCGTAGTGTGCCGTGCCGTGCCCTTCGTGGGTGCATGTGTGCGGACTTGTGCGTGTTAGACCGACTAACTGCATCGTTGTGGGGTCTCTTTCGGTGACATACAGAGAGAGAAAGCCATCCATCCAGACAGACGGACAGACAGACGGACGAGCAGACAGACAGACAAGGCAGGCGATGCGGGAGGGAGGGAGAGAGCTCTCAGCAAAGTCACACACATACAAATGGATCACTCAGGCGGTCGGTCGGAATTAACGCCCTCATCACGAAGAAGAAAAAGGAAGACCTATGGGGATCGATCATCGACCCGAGCGATCTGGATGCTTGAATGGATGGATGGATGGATTGACTGACTAATGGGTGAATAACATAGCAAACAAACGGCCCCCCTCCCCGTTGAACTCCCTCCCTCACTGCAAACAGCTAGACACCCACCCCACCCCACCCAGAAAGGTATCTAAACGCAACACACACAAGTCAGACAGACAGTCAGTCGACCAGTCGATCGACAGACAGCCCAGTGCCGCTCTGCATGGGGCGAGCCGCATCGCATACTCACTCATACAGACGGACGTGACAGTAAAGAAAGAAATGCCATTTACGTAAGCAAGCAACGGTATCCATCAAATCAACGAAAACGGGCACGAAGGCGTGTGATGTGGCATGAGTGGCATGAGTGGCGTGGGATGGCTCCATGGATGGATGGCTGGATGTGTGTATGGGTGGGTAGATGGCTGAGTGGGCGGATGTGGCGCAAATCTTGCTGCGAATTACCCAGACAGAGGGCCTTCTCTGCTCTTTTCTTCTTCTCAAAATGATGGATGCACATCGATCGATATCCCACCCTACCTGCGCGCCGTGCTGTCCCGCCGGCCACAACTCGCCGACAGACAGAGAGAGGGAGACAGAGACAGAGAGGAAAAAAACGCACTCGCCCACCAGTCATCAAAAGAGCAGCAGGCGGCAGACAAAAAGTCTTGGGGCCTTTCGCTGCTGGTCAATCTTATCTACGCGCAACGGTACGCGCAACGGTATGATTGATGTGACTTGCAAGTATGACGTGGCAGACAGACAGACAGACAGACACAAACGTACTCGCAATCACGTGGCATGTTCCATCATCATCATCAGCAGGCAGGCACACAGACGGACAAACGAGTAAACAAAGGAACACCACCTCCCTCCCTGCCTCCCTCTGCCCTAGCAGAGAGAGCAAAACAATTCCACTTATAGATGGGATGGGACACGGCGGCAAGCTGCTGCCCAGACATACACACACCCAGAGAGAGAGCGAGAGAGAGAGAGACGTCCACACATACACACGTCACCCACACACAAGACACAGGCGGGCAGGAAGGCAGAAATGACTTCTGCAGGGGCTGTAGACAGGGCATCAGGGCACATACAGACGAGGGTAGTGAGTGAGTGGGAGAGTGGGTGAGTTGGTGTGGTGTGATGGAACGAACAGGCAGGTGTGTGGTGTGTGTGGGTGGACACACATCATGTCATGTCGACGGATGCACTGACCTGCCCTGCCCCCCTTGCAGGCAGGCAAGTAAAATGCCGGCCTCTCTCGCGGCGTGTGCGGTGCAGTGCAATGTGTGGCTTGGTATGGCACGGTACCTCACTCGTCCATTCCCTCCCTCCCTCCCGCCCCTCTCTAGTCTGATCAGGTAGGTACATGTGTGTGTTTGCGTGTGTGTGTGTGTGTTGTCCATCCGCCCGTCGGTGCCATCGCGTCCGCCAATTCGCCCCGGCACAGCCCCCCCTTGCGTGAGCGTGAGCGTGAGCGTGAGTGTGTGTGCGCGGCGAGCCAGTCAGTCAGTCAGTCCTGGTGAAAGCAGGCATACGATCAGGTGAACACGTCGCCTCGCCTCAGCTGCCGTCCTTCCCCCTCTCTCTCCCTCGCTCTCTGTGTGTGCGCGCTCTTCCTCCAAGCAAACAAATGGCCAAAATGCCTTGGCTCCTTCCTGTCCTTTGCTCCGGTTCTTTGAAAGCGATAGGTGTGTCTTGCTGTGGGCGTGAAATGAAATCAGCAGCCGTCACAAAATGCCGTCCATCCAGTCAGTCAGTCAGGCAGGCAGTCAGGCAGTCAGGCAGTTAGGCAGCACATTCGGTCATTGTTTGGCACACAGCAAGCAAGCAAGCAGCCAGGCAAGCAGGCGGGCAGAGGAGCCCTCCCTCCCTCCCTCCCTCCCTCCCCTGTCGGTGGCTGAGCAGGCAGGCAGGCAGACAGAAAGGGGCAGGTCTGGTTGAACAAAGGCGCACACTCAGACATGAAGGCAAGGCAGACACGCAGGCACACAAGCAAGCAACAAGCATTTCGACTAAGTCACCTTGAGACAAACATCACAGGCAGTCAGTTAGTCAGTCTGCCGAGGAAGGACGGCAATCGGTCGCTCACAGGACGCACTCATTTCTGTCTGGCTGTCTGTCTGTCTGTCTGTCTGTTTGTCTGTTGGCACATTGTAGGCAAATACATAGGCAATCGGCAGTAGTCTGGCGAAGTGGGAGACCAAGCCAAGCCAAGCCAAGACGAGACAAACTTGGCTGGGCTTCATCTCGTGGAGCGCGGCTTGATCCCTCTCTCCCCTCACTCACTCCCCCGTCCACCCCCTCCCTCATGATTCATTCGGTGGCATCGAGCCCCCCAAACGGCACGAATGGCCTTTCAGCAGCCGCCATCACGCGCCTCACCCGCCGTGCGCTGCAGCTGCGCGATCCCACCTCCTCCTCTCCATCACTGTCCCCGCCGTCGTCGCGCAGCCTCGTGTAGCCGCCAGCAGACATCTCACGCCGCACCACGCCCATCCCCGCCCCCGTGATGTTGCCGAGGCTGCTGCTGCTGCCGTCGTCCCCCTTGATGCGCCCACAGCTTGACCCACAGGGCGATCCGAAGCTGCCCAGCGACCGGGGCGTGCCGTCAGGGCTCCTCTTGGACAGAAGCGGCGCGCTCAGGAGGTCGCGCCGGTTGGAGCTGCTGCTGCCCCATGGGGCGTTGGATGCGACGGTCGAGTCCGAGTCGACAGAGAGGGTGGACTCTGAAGACTTGGACGATCGCAGGGCGCTGTCGTGAATGTGGTGGACACTCAGTGCGTCGGGGCGGCCACACGCAGAGGCGACGTGGCATGGCAGGGGAGAGGGAGCCGGGGAGGGAGAGGGGGAGGGGGAGGGCGAGTGTGAGTGGGGTGGCGAGGGCGGGCAGCCGTCGGTGTCCTGCTGGTTGACGAGTGACGCCAGTCGGGGCAGGGAGGCCACCGACGGCAGCTTGTGGAGGGGCATGTCCGTGGGCGTCTCGAGTTCCATGGTCTCGCCACCCCCGCCGCCGCTGAGCAGCTTGGCGTTGGCAGTCTTCCTGCGGCGCGTAAAGGGCGACGCCGATATCCGGGGGAAGGAGGTGTAGGTGTTGTGGCCCACACCAGTGTCCGCCAGGCCGGCCGTGGTGAGGTTGCTGGCGCTCCGAGTGGTGAGCACCTGCGTCAAACAAACAAGACAACACACACACAGCGATTGTTCAGCACAGAGACAGAAAATTGTTCACCGCACGCACCTGCAGGCGGCCCTCTCGCGTCTCGAAGAGCATGCCGGCGCCAGGCAGTGGTGGTAGGGGAGGGGGGAGGGGTGAGGGGGAGGCCACTGAGATGGATGGCGGTGAGAAGGGGTAGGGGTGGTGTGGGACACCGACACCGACGCAGTGGCCGTGGCTTTTGGATGTGATGATGGGTGGCGGCCGCTGGAGCCTGCGGGCGTCGCAGTGGTACATGAAGGACCCCATCTGCTGGGTCTTGCGCTTCATCTCCAGCTTGTTCTTGGCCATCACTATCGCACGACGGAAACTGATGTCGTGACTGACACAGAAACAAAGAAACAGACACGCACAGCGGATAGAAAGAAACAGTGGGAGTCGTCCGCCGCTCTCCGTGCGCAGCAGTGTCTGTCTGTGAGCGTCTGTCTCACTTGAAGTCCTCAAATATGAGTTGTCTCCTTTCAGGCAGGGGCCTGATGGCGCCCTGGGGCGAGTCAAATGGTGTGGGCGATGGGCTGGCCGAGGGCCACGACAGGGTGGGGGAGGACGCCAGCTGACGGCACCTCGGTTGCCGCTCGGGCACGCGACGATTGATCGTCTGATCGACCCAGCAACAAACAACACGTGCGATTCGCGAGTGTGGTTGTATTGTCCTGGTGTCACTTACCAGTTCGATGCCGTCTTCGACCGTCCTGAAGTCGAGGACGTCCTCCATCCAGAACCACTCAGTGGGTTTCAAGGGCTTGCGCCGGCGACACGCGCGCACTCCCCTGCCGCCCACCGGGGGCGACTCGATGACGTCGCCCTGGCCCTCCACCTCCACCTCGCCCGGCTGCAGCGGGTCGTCGGCGTCTGTCGTCTCGGGTGTGCCCTTGTCGGTGTCGATGGGCGTCGATATGAGCCCGGTGCGGGGAGGGAGGGGGTATGGCTCGCGATAGAACAACAGAGCGCGCGACGTCACCACCAACCAGCGCCTGCACGAGCGGAATGACAACACGACACACACAGCAAATGTGATGGTTCCTCACAAGTGCAGTGGGTATATCAATCAGTGGTTGGTTGTGTTGGTTGCTTTGCTTACCATCTCCACTGTCCCAGGTGTCTGCTTTTCTTGTAAACCCATCCCGACTTGAGCACATTGCTCGAGGAAGGCGGGGCCGGCTGGGGCAGCGGATGCCACCTCTCCTCCACCATCTCATGCACCACACCCTCCACCACCCGACCGATCATGCGCAACGCACCCACGCAGTGAGGACCGGGGGAACCCGGCGGCACCGGCTGACGAGCACCCGACTCGTGCCGCCACCGCCGCCTGTACCCCCTCTCCTCTGCCTCCGTCTGCATCACTCCCTCGGTCGGTGCGCGCTTGTCTGATGTGTCGCGCTGTATCTGTCTCGAGAGGTCTCCTCAGAGGGGCAGCAGGGCCGTCACTGGGTGACGATTCTCATGAGACCCCATAGCTAGCCGGCTGCCGTGCTGCGTCGCGCCTCCCTCCTCGCACCGGATCTCTGCGCCGAGATTGAGAGGTGGGTGGGGTCGTTGGGGAGTAGCTGAGGCGGTGACACAAGAGCAAAAATACCAGCGACAGGGTGGGTGATGACGGGTCAGCAGTCAGAGCGACGCAGTGAGAGTCAGAGAGTCAGATCAGCGAGTCAGTCCTTCAGTCAGCAGGCGGCGAAGGGGAGAGATCTGCTGGCCACACAGGAAGATCAGCGAGTCCTGTCGTCATCTGGAAAAGGTGTTTGAGGAGAGGCCATAAGCTCGCAGGCAGCGGATATGTCGATCTGCGAGCCTTTTCTCAAAGAGGACAGGAAGGAGGAAACAAGAGGGAGGCGGAAGCACGTGCGTGACCAAACTGGCCAAATCAAACAACAAATCGACTCCACGTTCATTCAGTTCATTGATAGGCTGTTCGCTTTGTGTGGGGCTGCTGCTGTCGTGTGGTGCGCCTGTGTTTCCGTGATTGCCTGTGCCTTTGCCTGCGTGGGAATACTATACATATATTGCCGACTCTAGATCAGCTTATGTGCTGGTCGCCCATGCTTCTGTGAAAGCGAATCTGTTCATTAGTTAAACACCTACTCATGCTGAGGCCGAGTCTCCAGAGAGGGCATGAGATAGATGCCCACGCGGGCATCTACCCCGTCCCTCCCTCCCTCCCTCTCTGGTCAGTGCAGACAGCCTAGCTGCCGGTGCTGCCCCCGTCATCCATCACACAGTCCTCATCCACTGGCTGCTGAGACGACCGCTCTCCCCCTCCCCCCTGCTGCTGATCTGGCTGCACAGAGCCCTCTGCCACTTGATCGCCCCCTCCCCTCCCCAGCTCCTCTTCCTCCTGCTGGGACGTCTGCATTGGCTCGTCCGCTGCCTCCTGCGACGCCTCCGCCCTCTCGCCCTCCCCCATGTCGATATCCACATGAGCTCCGACCACCTCATCTTCCTCCTTCGCCTCGTCCGCCATCTCCTCCTGCCCGTCAGCTGCCTCGCCATTGAAGGCCTCCTCACCCTCACCCTCCTCCTCGCCCTCCGCTTGCACCGCATTCTGGTTGTCGAGCGATGGGCTTTCCCGTTCCTCCCTCGCAGACTGTGACTGCGACTGGGAGGCGTCGGGTGATGGCGATGGGGAGGGAGATGGGATCGCGTTCTCGCCCTCGCCCTCCCGACCTTCCCCAGCTCCACCCGCCGATGCGGCAGCGGCTGCTGCTGCTGCCGCTGCGGCCTTGTCTTGTGGTGGGTTCTTCCGTGCCCACTTCTTCCTGACCACCGGTGGCGGCTTTGGGGGCGGTGCGACCCAGAGGCTCTTGTCTTTGGCCATGCGGCGGTAGTGCAGCACCATGTACTTGTCCCGGTCCATCCGGCGCGTCTTGCTGAGAAGAAACAAACGACACACACACACACAAACACAAACACTCGGATGGATGCATGGATGGATGGAGGGGATACGTCGGTGGGTTGGTGCGTTGGTGTGTGTAGGCTCACTTGAGGAACTCGAGAGTGTGCGACCTGGCGCACACCTGCTTCTCACACATGATCTGCACCTGCACGCAACAGAGGGTGGTGGTGAGGGAGAGGGAAGAAGACCACTCAATCGTGCCTGCCTGCCTCTCCACATACCTCTGATGTGTCGTGAAGGTTCATTTTCTTGACGAGGTACTTCATCAGATGGCCAACGGTCATCTGCGAGTTGGTCCGAAGGTAAGGACGGGACAGCGGACCCAGAGAACTGCAGCCACCCAGCCACCACGCGAGACAGACAGAATCGACACATTGCCTGCCTGCCTGCCTGTCTGCCACACTGCCAGCCTCTTTCCTCCATCGGTCTATCTGGTATGGCTTTCTTTATCCGCCTTACTCGTCCTTTGGCAGCAGCATGAAGGTGAGGTCTGACTGGAGCACCTCACG
Organism: Vitrella brassicaformis; assembly: GCA_001179505.1. NCBI lineage: Eukaryota > Vitrellaceae > Vitrella > Vitrella brassicaformis. The sequence continues at coordinate 62,739 of CDMY01000592.1, read as the reverse complement.
GTAACGACCTGTGTGGGATACAGACACGATGCTCGACGCGTCTGTGTGGATTCTCACGCATGGCGAGTGTCCATACCCTTGACGAGCATCTTGTGCAGCTCTTCCGTCGCCTCGCCGCCGCCAATCTTCTCCTTCGGTGCCGGGGCAGACAAACCTGACCACATCGGTCGGAGAACACGGCACAGCCAACAACACTGCATCATTTGGACAGTCGCTGCTCCTTCGTTCGTGCGTGTGCGTGAGCACACCGTTTTGTTCGGGCACTCCCGGTGAGTCCTCCAGAAGATGATCGAGACCTACACAAACGAACATCACATCCACCACGCCCATGTCCACCTGGCGGCATGTTCGTTCGTTCATCCCATCTATCCGGCTTCCTGACGGACCACAGAATCGGTACAGCCCCTCCCTTTCCTTCTTCTCGCGCTCAGCGAACTCGGGGAACAACTTGTCGACCAAATTCTGAAGCGTCCGGTCAGACCTACAGACATTCATTTATCGCACGAAAGACAAAGACTTGTCGACGGGCAATCACGGGCCACGAGACGCTTTGTGTGTCAGTGAGCTCACTCGACGGCGTCGAATGGCTGCGCCCCCAGGTCCTCTCCGCAGCTGCACCAACCGAAGCAGACACATAGAACACACCGGCGATGGAGTGGGTGTGTGCAGAGCGTGGTGTCAGTGCTGCTCGCTGACTCAGGGTAGGGGCAGTAGCACTTCTTCCTGAGGTCCTGCTTGGACAGGTACCCATAGATGCAGCTCTTGCAAACTGCACACATACAGTACACAGATCCCATCCCATCCTCTCGATCGTGACATGATCCGATTCAGGGAGTGCAGCGACCCACATGTGTGGAGGCACTCCTTGACGGTCATGGCATCCTTGAAGAACCCTCCACACATGCGGCACGTCAGCAGATCTGCCAACACGCGGACACGAAACTCCACCTGACACACAATCACACACACCACACAGCGACGTGATCTCTCGCTTCATCAGCTGTCTTTGCCGTTGCCATATGTGCTGGTGTGATCTGGCCGCATGTGGTACGTACGTCGAGTTCGTCGTTGGTTTGGTAGGTCTTGACGTCCTCCTGCTGGTCAAAGTTCGGCTCCTCCTCGGCCGACTGCTGACTCTCGTCATTCTCCTTCCGCTTCCGAGACATCAGAGATGGATAAATGGACGGATGGATGCCAACGCGCCACAGCTGAGGCGTCGGTCGTCCCTGGCCTCCTGGCTCCTTGTCGGGCGTTAGAGAGAGAGCGGTTTCACGGAAGTTTTGCGAGAAGATCCGCCTCAACAGGTAGGTCAGCTGCCTTCACACCAAATCCATCCTCGAACCATCCAATGGCAAACAGCATCTTGTTGTTTTGTCTGTGCGTCTGGCATCTTTGCAGATCCTTGAGTGGCCTTTGACTGAGGTGCGATGGGCAACACCGTCCCGCGGAGGACCACCGACGAGGCCTCGCCGTCCGTCCACGGCCAGTGCCTCGACTTCATTCACCGGGACGATAGATACCAGCTCTACGACGAGGCCAAGGACATCGGCCGCCTCAGGACCGCGGCCCGCTTCGTCGGCAATGACCACTTCCCTGCCCAGACGCTCCGCAGCCGACTGAATTGGTCACTCCATCGCATTCGGCTTGCCGATGGGACCCCGCTGGACACCGTGATAGCCTTCGACCCACAGTCGGTGACCGAGAAGCGGCTGCTGGTGGCAGCCATGTGGATGGTGGAGCAGCAGAGCTGGGATGAGGTGGCTGAGGTGCTGCGGTGGGCCAGCCAGTGTGCATGCTGCACGCTGCCCGTCAACATCACTGCGGCCGACATCAACAAACACGCCGACAAGACGGTGGGACTCACAGGGCGGGAGGGAGGAGGAGAAATGGCCTCATTTGCTCATCCATGTGTGTGTGTGTGTGTTGTGTGTGTGTAGGTGTATGTATCGCTTCCCCGTGTGTTGGCGCAGCTGATGGTGGTGGGGCGTCACATTGACTTCGGTGACGGCAGCCGGCTGCAGCTGTTCCGCCATGGCCATCATGTGCGGGCCATCAATGACGAGCCCGGCTACCGGCTGGACTTCAATCCGCCCCTCCCGCCCGGCCACCTGTACCTGCAGCGCCGACTACAGGACGACCCGCCAGTGCATAACGTCATCTTCTACTACTCCGGAAGATGGTGGAGTGCGGGATACTTCACTTATTCGTCGCTGTCCTCGTGCACCAAGCGTTTGATCCTCAGCCACTTCGTTGATGACTCACCAGACCAATTTCACAACGAAATATCTCGACAGGTAAGCCACCGATGGCACCAGTGGGTGAGAGGGGTGGGTGTCTGATTGTGTGTGTGTGTGTGGTGTTGTTGTTTTAGGTATGTTGGCGGCGGTCGTCTGCATGCCCTCCTCAACCAGTCGCCCCACACACCGGTGGACGGATGCACCACCACATTCAGCCAGCACGGTGGTCGATACCCGGTGCTCACCAACAACAGCCACAACTTCGTCGCATGGATTGTCATCTGGGACAGGGGCAACAACAGAGGTCAGGTCGACAGACAGGAAGCTCTGGTAGTCACGTGTATGCCACTAATGTTCTCTACCTTGTGTGTCTGCAGTCGTGGTGACTGTGTGGACGACCGAGGCTGCTGCATCTGGTGAGGGTGCTGCATTCAAGGACCGCTTCCCCCAGACGACCGCCCTGGCTCGTGCGGCGCTGGAGGCTGTGGGGCCTGACATGTTCGACAGACAACAGCCTCAGCCGCAGCCACAGCAGCAGGGGGGTGACGACGGTGACGATGGTATGGACAGACAGAGGGCGGGTGGGAGGGACACACACATGAGAATGGATGGATGGATGTGCCCTCCCTCTCTGTCTGTGTGGTGTAGATGAAGACGGCCACGGTGAGGGTGAGGGTGACGACGATGACGGTGGGGAGAGAGCAATGCACACACACACACACACACACGTGTGGATGGATGGTGCAGATGGAGACGTTGATGAGGGCGATGACGATGACGATGATATGGATCCCAACGACGTACAAGACGGCAACGGATGTACGCACCACAGCACAGCACAGATCCCCTGGCTCCTGTCGATCTGCCTCACTTGTGTCTGATTGTGTGTATGTGTGTGTGTCTGTGTTGATCAGGTAGCGGCGAGTACTCGGAGTGACTCGTGAGGCGGACACGGCAATGGAGGCAAGAGGGGCTGTCGAGGCCGTCGAGTGCCCACATACAGACAGTGTGATGATAAGTGCATTGGTGCCTGGGGGTGCAGAAGAGATGGTCTTCATGGCTGGCTGTTGGGGGCTATAGTGTGTGAGAGTGCGGCCGTCTGTGTAGAAGAATTGAGCAGCCCACTAGCTGAGCCGCTGCATGTGGGTCTACTCGCTGGTGTTGTTTTGGCGGTGAGAATGCGAGGCGCCACACAGACCCATGTGGACTGTCTGACGAGGGAGGGAGCAGACCAGGGAGGCAGACAGCACGGTCCCTCACCTTGTTTTCCAACACACACAGAGCATCCTCTCTCTCCCTCTCTCTCTCTCTCATCCGTCCGTCCACTCTTTGTGTACAGCACAGCACGTGTGAGGGCTTTGATGGATGGATCTTTGTGTTTGGGTCGGGCCACCTGTGCTGATGGGCGCAATCGACCGGTTGCAGCGCTTATCCGTCTTTGCATGAGGGGTGTGTTGGTATCCCGGCCACACACAGAGACAGATGACAGAAGAGCGCACCGCCAACCGATGTAGGACCACTTGCTGACAGACAAAGAGGGAGGGAGGGAGGGAATGGTGTTAGCAAAACCATCCATCCATCCATCTATCTGTGGCGCATTGTTTGCTCCATACAGACAGACATGGCAGTGTGTGTTTCACATTGATTGCCCATCCTCTCACACTTCACCACACCACGCAGACAGACCGCTGCCATGCAGTCAGTTATTTTTGCCTTACTGTCGGTCGGGGCGGCTTCCTCTCTCTCTGTGTGTGTGTGTCGCTTTAAGTTCATATCTGTGTGACCCCTGCATGGCACTCGGTACGGTCGCCGAGGCGCTTTTGCTGAGGGCTTTCGCGTGCACAGCCACACACACTGACTGGAGTGATGCGCTCCAATCCTCCTTACTGCTCGTGGTGTGGGGATGGATGGCCATGTGCTCGTCTCTGCTGCCTTGACTGCCTCAGTTTGGCTCTCTCCCGTCCCCCTCCCTCTCTCCCTCTGTCAGTCTGTCTGTCTGTCCCTCTGTCTGTGTCCATATGTGTATGTCCGTTTTGTATGTCCTCTCAATACAGACGGATGTACACACACACACATATGTATGTATGTCCATCGCGGATGGATTCCTGCGTCCATGGCCTCCTTCTCGGACTGTGTGGCCTGTTCATGGCTTCCCCTCTGCTGACGATGGCTGGCTTTCCTCTCTCTCTCTCTCTGTGCGTATGTGTGATGCATGCTGACTTGCGTCTCATCAACTTTTTCGCTGATGCAATGGAATCGATCATCGTGGTGGCGGCGTCGAGACTGGGGGCAGATGGGGGTGCAAGCTTGGATGGAGTCTCCAAGTTCGTCGTGAATCGCCTCAGCTGGCGTGCACAGAAAGGGCCCTTTCACTCCTTCCTTCTCTTGTCGGCGAGATTTCTCGACGCGAGAGACAAGACAGTTTATTTGATGAATGCAACCTATTTCGTCAGCACCGCCGCGCTTTTCCTCCTCAGCGGCCTTCTTGCGGCCACAGCTCCTCCATTTCCTTTCCTCTCGGGCTGCTTGTCGTCCCATGTGGCTCGCCGAAGCCCCTCCCAAGCCCTCCAGCTCGTCCGGATGTCAGCTGTCACTTCTTCCTTGCGCCTCCAGCTGACGGGCAGCCCCTCAGACCTTGGTGCCCTACCACCTACCCAGACTGGCGCCTGCCTGGCGACTGTTGAGAGCCTGGCGACTGTTGAGAGCACGGTGTCCTTTCTCCCTCGCGGAAGCCTCCATCAGGTCAGTGCGTGTGGCTTATGTGGGAGGCCTATGTGCGCGTGCGCCCGTCCGTCTGTGGCCACTCCTGACGTGTGCGCTCATCTCATGCATTGCTCTACTGCGTGTGTGTGCAGATGAGTTCTCGACAGGCCGTCTCATCGATAAAGGTGGTAGTGTATCAGTAAGTCGAGTTGTCATTGTGCAATGTCGAAGTCGCTTTTACTACGCTGCCCCGCAGCAATATATGTTTCCAGAGGCTGCGCAGGCCCACCTCTGCCCTTCAATTTGTTTCCTCAGCGTAGCGACACTGACCGTCGACCTGACATCCGTCGAGCCAGTCGATGCAGTGACAAATAGGTACCCAAAGTCAGAGCACTCGTCGCTTTGTCCTTTCCTGTGTGCAGGAGGAGAGCTTGTATCTGAGAGCTCGATCAGTATCCTGGATGTAGTGCCTGGATGTCACACCGCGACGACTCGGCAAGCCCCGACAATGAAGAAGACAAGAACGACGGCAGCGGTGGTGGCAAAGGCAAGAATGCCCGATGGCTGGAAAACTGCATTGCGGCATTCCCGCGCACCCACCGGTGGCTCCTGGACAAGTTCCCGAAGACAACGGCTACGTTGGGCCTGGTACGATGAATAGATAGATACCCACGTGAATTGGTGTATGCCTGTCTTATCTCCCCTATGTGCAGAGGGAGCCGCCCCCCAAACCAGAGCAGGCGGCGCCCTACCCGCCACCACCACCTTCAAAATCAAGCGGACCGCTGCCCAGGACTAGAACACTTCTGCTCTCAACTTTCCCAAATACGGTAAAACATCTAAAATTGGTAGGATGCTGCACACACATTGAAGCAACACTCCTGTGCCGTTCCGTCCCTCTCATCACAGGCGCCAGCACCAGCACCCCCTGCGCCACAGGCGGCCGATGGAGACCAACAGCAAGCGGGAGCTGCAGCAGATGCCGCCATGGACGTGCTTCAACCGTCAAGGTGAGTCAGGCATGGAGACAGGGAGGGAGGGAGGGACGGAGGGAGGGACGGAGGGAGGGAGGGACACAGCAGAAGCAAGAATGACCTTGCAACTGTGGACGGCACACGCCCAGGAAACGGCCATCACACCGGCGGCCGCTGATGTCTTTCGGGAACTGACGCAGCAGGACACGCTGTGGCCGCGCACCTACCAGTACATCCTCAACAATTTCCCAACACAACAGCCAAGTTGGGACTGGTACGATGAATAGATAGATACCCACGTGAATTAGTGTATGCCTGTCTTATCTCCCTTAGGTGCAGAGGCACCCGCCGCCCGAACGAGAGCAGGTGGCACCACCATACCCACCACCACCGCCATCACACGCCACGGCCGGGACGCTGCCCAGGACAAGGGCTTGGCTGCTTGGAACTTTCAAGAATACGGCCAAACACCTAGGACGGGTAGGATGCTGCACACACATTGAAGCAACAATTGTTCACATGGAGACAGAAGTGACGTGGAATACTCTCGCTGCTGCAGTACCCAAGAAGGAGGCATCGCAGGCAGGGGTCGGGGAGGGCGAGAGTGCTGCGGCGGGGGCCCTCTCGCCGGCGCCACCCCGGCCGAGTGTGACAGAGGAGGGGAAGAAGTGGTCGACGGACGCCAATCTTCAGCAGCAGCAGCAGCAGCGGAGGGAAGAGCGTGTCGATGAAGAGAGAGAGGATGTAAGAATCCCTTCCACCTCCACTCACAGACAGACACCGAGAGACATTGATTCATCTCTGGTGTATTCCACAAATGCAGGAAGAGGCGGAGGAAACCGGTGGCAACGGCGACCTCGAGGCCCGACCTCTTGGCCCCAACGAGCCCCCCGACCCCCTGCCGACAAAGCCGCGAAGAGTCCCTATCTTGCCGCTGCCCGAGACGGTGCTGTGTGCCGTGGGTGCGGGGGGAAGGGGGCAGCAGCAGCCGCCGCAACAGCCACACCCACAGCCACAGCAGCAGCCGCCGCCACAGCTACACCCACACCCACACCCACAGCCACAGCCACAGCCACAGCAGCAGCCACAGGCTGCCGACGTCAAAGGTTCGCACACACACACACACATACACACACACACATACACACACATCCCCCGCAACACAGCCATCTCTCCACCTGTCCATGTGTGTGTGTATGTCTCTCTCTCTGTGTGTGCGCCCCTCCCTCCCCCCTCGCCCTCTCACCCATTACCTCACGTCAGCCATGGTAGAGTATTGGCTGCAGCAGCACGAGGCCCGGGCCGCACAGCAGCAGCAGCACCGGCAGCAGATACGGCAGATGATGCAGCAGCAGGCCGAGATGCAGCAGCAGGCGCTGAATTGGATGCAGCAGCAGCAGGCGCTGCTCAGACAGCACCCAATCTTCTGGCGCCACCTCTACAACCGGGGTATGTACCACACACATGCTCACGGACAGATGGACAGGCGGACGGACAGACATGAGAGCGTGACTGTTTCTCTCTCTCTGTGTGTGCGTGTGTGTATGTGTGTGATCAGGTGACGACGAGGCTGACTGGTGAATGACGACGTGCGGTTTAAGTGTTGTGTGTAGTGTATGTGTGAGAATGCAGCACCGACTACAGGACGACCCGCCAGTGGACAGTGGCATCCTTTATGACAACTACAACGGCAGCTGGAGGAGTAGGTATTGCTCCGACTGCACTGGTGCGTCGGTGTCGTCGTCCGCCAAGGACTTGATCCTCAACCACTTCGAGAGGACTCACCAGAGAAATCGCACAACGAAATACCCCAACAGGTAACCCACCGATGGCACCAGTGGTGAGAGGGGTGGGTGTCTGATTGTGTGCGTGTGGTGTGGTTGCTTCAGGTATGTTGGCGGCCGTCGTCTGCATGCCCGTGCGCACGTGTGCCTCGTGTTTGTGTGCCCTTCAGGCGTCTCTTTCACCAATGGCTGCCTACATTTTATATTCGACAAGCTCTTCAAATGTCGCCGGCCACGTACGCCATCCACAAGGTTTGCAAGATTGACTGGTCGTCGGAAGGCCTCCCTCTCTCATTGTGTCTGCATTCTCTGTCGGCATTGCCCGACCCCTCCAGGAGCAATGCCGACACAGCACAATCTCATCGGTTTGGCTTCTTCACGGCGGTAAGGGACGGTGACAGAGATTGCGAAGGCAGTGACAGTGTCGGCGACGGAGTCCGTGACGCGCGGGGCTCTGTCTGTGTACCTCTTCAGGGGGAATTGCTGCCTACGTTTTATATTTGGTGACGGTGGGTTCCATCTCTCTGCGCCCGTCAGCCACCAAGACGGAACGAAAGCGACGAAGTGGCTGACGGGATTGCCTCTCACCATACTGATCATCGCACCCTCTGATGAGCAGCTGGAGAGCCTTATTGGCAAGGAAAGTCTTCCCATCTCCAGCATTGTCCACCTGGAGCCGCTGGGGCGGTCAGATGCGAAGTACGCGGCCCTTGACGAGCACCTGTTCCGGGCACTTGACGACTTTATCACCAAGGGAGGCAAAGCGCCAGATACCAGTTTCTTCGTCATCCCCAATTGCGCAACCGCCCTTTACTCGCGAGCAGCAGGTACGGAACACATCAGACAAGAATCCATTCACAGATCATCTCTGTGTCTGTCGGTGTCTCTGTTTGTCTGTCCGTGTGTCTGTCTGTCAGCAAGAAACTCGGGATGAGCGGGATGAAATTGATCGCTCGATGGAAGATGGGCATTGGGCATTGCTGCCTCCACTTTATATTTGTTGGTTCTTCTCGTCCATCACCCGACGTGTGTGCGTATGTCAGGTGAGTGAATCTTCGTGTACTCACACACGCGCCTCTGTGTCTCTGGTGGCCATCCGTCTCAGGGGACTGTGTTGGGTATGTCAAGACCGAGCAGGAGATCAAGGCTGAGCTGTTGTCACGGACGACGGCCCTCAGACGAGCTCGATGTCTCTTTCTTCGAGTGCGTATACAGAGAGATACCAATGAGTGGACACCAATGAGCGAAGAGCGACGGGTGAGCGCTGCACTCTTGCAGACAGCACGATTACATCGCATGAGAGCCCATCCATCCATCAATCATGCTCTTTGCCTTTTCTTGGGGCCTCGTGTGGGAATGCTTTGTGCCAACAGACGGGCGCCGCACACTGCAGGTCATGACAACGGTCGGCTTCAGTTCTTTGCCAACGTCACGCCACTCGCGGCCGAATCCTCTCTGCCCCCAGACGGTCCGTCTCTCTCTGTCAACTCCCACCAAGCTCTCTCTCTGCAGCCTCTGTTCGTCGGTAAGAAGCCCAGTCTTGGTGTGCCTCTGTTTCAGTCTTTGTGTGCCTCTCTTCCGGAACACAGAGACGATGGGGAACCTGTTATCGGGGCTGCTGTTCCGAAGCTCATCATGAAAACTCGGTCAGCGAGTTTGTCCCACAAGACAAGCGCCAGGTAGTGAGAGTATGGCTTGGACGAGCCACTACACGTGTTTGCCCTGTATGTCTCCGACAAACCCCACCGTCTTCATGGACATCACCATCGGCCAAGATATGGCGGGCCGGCTGAAGATGGCGACAACTGATACGCTCCCGTCGTCTCTCGTCCTTTGCTCCACGGTCTGCTTCAGTTGTTTGCCAACATCACACCACTGACGGCCGAGAACTTTCGGGCATTATGCACAGCAGAGAGAGGGATTGGCTCGTCGGGGAGACCACTGAATTACCGGTAATAAAAGGCCAACAGGGCCAACCAAAGTTGTCTCCCAAGTGACGTTTGCTTCGGTTATAGGGGATGCGTTTGGCGTATTAATCGAGACGTGTTTGCAAGTACACAACGAGGAACGGTCTGAATGTGAAAGGATATCTTTGTTGTCAGGCGGCGACATCGTCTACAATACGATGGACCCGGACAACGGCGACTCCATCTATGGCCCATTCTTCCCCGACGAGAATTTTCGTATCCCACACGACAGGAGGTATCTACTCTCCATGTCAAACACAGGTACGAAAGAGCGACATACAAACCTCATCGGAAGTATGTGGGTGTGACACGCAGGGCCAAACAGGAACAACAGCCAATTCTTCATCACAAACAGAGCATACCCATATCTCGACGGCAAGTGCGTCGTATTCGGCAGGGTAAAGCTTGGATATGCACCGGGACGTGCGGGCGATTGTCGGGCGAGGCAAGAGAGAAAGAACAAGTGGTGCATCACACCATTCGTGCTGGTTGCAGGATCTTTCTCGTGCACAGATGAGGCCCAGCATGCACCACTCGCCTACATCGCGTCTGTGCTGATGGGGGATGTCGACAACGCCACGCGACAGGCCTACTTAGATCTGGTCAGCCATTGAGCGTAGGGTGTCGCTGTCTTTTCTCACTATTTCTCCTGCCTGCGTCAGACCGGGACCGGTCGTTGGGAGGCAGCCATGCCAAATTGGCTTGGAGACCAGTTCTCGTAAGGCCATTGAGTGACAGACGAAGCAGACTATCGCGCTTTTTGTCATTTGTGTGTGCAGATCGCTGGATGCCGAGTTTGGCGTGGGTGCAGGAGGTCTGTCATCGCAGCAAAAGGAGCCTTATGGGCATGGACACTGTTGTTGGATTTCTACAAACCGTAGGCAAAAGTGGACTGACCATGTGTCTGTCAGTCTGTGTGCATGGCCCTCGTGTATCCATGTATGTGTGTATCTGTGCATGTTCGTGTGTGTGTGTGTGTGTGCGTCAGGTCGAGCATGAGCTCCATGATTCAGAGGAGGACATTCTGCTAGGTAAGCAACATGCAAGCACATGTGTGGATGCCTTATCTGCTCGAGCAGTGGTGGTAAGCGCGAGAATTTCTTCAGCGGGAAAGCAGACGAAGATGCAGACCAACATGCTCACGCCCACAAGGCTGTACAAGAGGAAATAACCTATCTCATCAGGAGCCGGCACAAACGCATAGAAGTACACACACACACGCACACAGACGGAGAGGAGAGGAGAGGAAGGCACGGGGCTCTGTCTGTGTACCTCTTCAGGCGGAATTGCTGCCTACGTTTTATATTTGGTGACGTTGCGGTTCCATCCACCAACAAGGCAAACATCTCGGTCTACTCACAGGTGAGCCATTCCATTCATTGATGCTGAGGGAATTCTACGGGTCGCCTTTCACTCACTTGACCAGCGTGGAGAACAACGGCCAATGGGAAAAGATGAGGGACAGCTTGTGCAAAGATGAGGACCTGCTGGTCGGTTGAATGCACTCGTAATTAGTCAGATGACATTGTATGCTGCGCATGTGGGGTTGCTGCAGAAGAGACTCCCACCGGTGATCAGAGACTGCTTTCGCCTCAGCACCGCGTCAGTGGAGGAAATCCTGATTGTCATGACACTGACGCGGGCTTATTCTCCCCTCTGTGTTCTGCAGTCTGCGCGAAGACAACTATCAGCTGGCCGTCGATATCATGACATCTGATGTGCACAAGTATGCACAACTTGGACGAGTACATGGAAGCACTGCTAATGCCTCTTTTCGTTCCTTTAGTTCGGTGCCGTTGGGTGAGCTGATGTGGGCGGGAGCCAGCACAGCTGAGGGCGATCTGCTGCCGGGGCTCAGGAGGTGGAGGGCGCACCACTTGGTGTGGCCATTTCTTGCTGCGCGGCGCTTCCATGACGTGCGGGCGATTGTCGGGCGAGGCAAGAGAGAAAGAACAAGTGGTGCATCACACCATTCGTGCTGGTTGCAGGATCTTTCTCGTGCACAGATGAGGCCCAGCATGCACCACTCGCCTACATCGCGTCTGTGCTGATGGGGGATGTCGACAAGGTCACGCGACAGGCCTACTTAGATCTGGTCAGCCATTGAGCGTGGAGTGTCGCTCTCTTTTCTCACTGTTTCTCCTGGCTGCGTCAGACCGGGACAGGTCATTGGGAGGCAACCATGCTAAATCGGCTTGGAGACCAGCCGTCGTAAGGCCATTGAGTGACAGACGAACCAGACTATCACGCTTTTCTGTCATTTGTGTGTGCAGACCGCTGGATGCCGAGCTGGCGTGGGTGCAAGAGGTCTGTCATCGCGGCCAATGGACCCTCATGGGCATGGCCACTGTTGTTCGATTCCTACGAACCGTAGGCAAAACTTGACAGACCATGTTTCTGTCAGTCTGTGTGTATGTGCCTCGTGTATCCATGTATGTATGTATCTGTGCATGTGTGTGTGTATGTGTGTGTGTGTGTCAGGGCGAGCATGAGCTCCGTGATTCGAAGGAGGACATCACCCGGTGGGCCGTGGCAGCCATACTGCTGGGTAAGATAGCCATACAGCCGCTGCACAACATGCAAGCACATATGTGGACGCCTTATCTGCTTGAGCAGTGGTGGCCAATTTGAGCAGCCAAGCAGACGAAGGTGCAGACGAAGATGCAGAGGAACACGCCCACGCCCACAAGGCTCTACAAGAGGAAATGACCTACCTCATCAGGAGCCGGCACCAACGCATAGAAGTACACACACACACGCACACACACACACACACACAGACGGAGAGAGAGAGAGGAGAGGAGAGGAAAGGATGTACAGTGAGAAAAGAGACAGAGCTGCAGCCGATGATAAGCATGACGATATGTGCTTTCAGAATGACTGGATTCTTCCTCTCATGTGGCTGTGCCTGGCAACCCACAACATCGAGTTCAACGACCACCATCGTGCTCGACTATTCGTAGCCATCGCCAGACAGTAATGTGGCCCAGAAGGAATACCAAACTGACCCAGGGGTCATCAGCTGGTGTCTGCTGCAGAGAGATACCTGCTATCATTTGTCCGTTGTTGAGAGCTCAGCTCGAAGAGAGGGCTGAAGAATGTGAGTGAGACAGAAAATTACGTCTCTACCCAGCAAGAGACTTTGATGGATGCTTGCGTTCATTTCTGATGAACTCTGTTTCTCTCTGCAGTGCAGGATGAAGTTGGCCTGCTTTGCCTTCCCCTTCCCCAGGCTCCTTCGCAGCTGCCTGCTGCGCTTCTCGAGCCCCTCCCACGCCTCGCTGCGCTTCGCGATGGTGAGTGCGGATGTACTAAATGCATCACGTATTTTCAGATGTGATGGTCTTTTTTGTCTGTGTATCAAAAACGCGGGCAGCTGATTGATAGATTGTGCCTGTGGTTGGACGATGTCGTGCACCATTGTCATTGACAGAAAAGCATTGAGTCCGTTGTGTGTCTCACATCATGTCCATCTTTGTACGCAGACACAATGAAAAGACACAATGAAAACTCTGCCATCATGCATTCGGAAGCGAAAAATTGGCAGTCATCTGTAAGCCGCTGTAGCACAACTCGCCAAGAAAACCGATGAAAAAGGATCGTGCAGACCTACAGAGGCATAGCACATTTGCAGAAGACGCAAAAAAAGCCAGACGATAGATCTAGAGGAACTGGGCATGGATGGGCGGTACGTCGGAGCAGACATGCAGAGAGAGCCTTCCAGCTGCTCTGTCCTACTGTGTTGGAGGCCTGACGAATGGGACAGCGAGGCGACGTAGCGGGGAAGGATGGTATCGTCGCTGGATGATGAGTCGCGGCGGTGGTGTCGAATCCCGCAGACGGCCCCTGACAGCCGACCGCACACGGTCAAACAAGACCACACCTATCCTGTGGAAATGTCGAAGAGAATGGACAATCAATGACAGGCATCGTGAACGCAGTCAGCAAGTGCCGTTCCTATCTCTCAAAGTGGTGTCCTGACCGGTCTGGTTCCTCCTTTCTCGGCTTCACATTCTCGAGAGGTTTCGGTGCTGGCCGTACCGATGCCAACGGCGGGCTGAGGTGACTTGTTGCCACTGTAATGCTCCCCATGTCGAACCACCTGCGGAGCATACACACTGCATGACTGTCATGTGTGCGGCAAGAGTTTCAGTACCGGTGTGCAGACTCTTGGAAGCCTTCCAGACTCCCACCAGTCTGCCGCGGATCTGCTGAGTCAAGGGCAACCCGCTGGTGCTGTCGAGGCTTCAGATCAGCCCGACGCTGCTGGTCCTCTTCGTCGACGGACGAATCGGATTGACACACGTCAGACGATCCACACAAACACACAATGGCCATCCTGCAGGAGAAACAAACCATCACATGTCCTGTGCAGTCTGATGTGCAGATACCTGTTCCACCCGAGGATGGATACAAGCGACTGGCACCTCAATCGCCGTGACATGGATCTGCTGAGAAGAGACCTCGGTGAAGGGCTGCCTGTGTTCGATGTCTCTCCATCGGACTCCAATGCGTTGCCAATGAGTGCCTGAAGGGTAAAATGACAGAGAATCCACACAATGAACCGATCATTTGAAGGGCGATGCGTCGGATCTCGAGCTCAACCTTGGCTACATGATCGGCAAGTTCCAGCAGGTGAAGTCCCTCGAGGCTCAGCGCGCCAAGATGAACGAACAATACGCCGTCCAGGCCATCCTGCCCAAGCAGGCATACCAACGACCACTCGCTTTGATCAATCTGCAACAGGACAACGAAGCAAACAAAAGCTTCTCTGCGATTCAGCAGCTGTTGCGCAATCACTGTGATCAGAGCCTACCCCATTCTGGTCTCTCCGGCAACGACGTGTCATCCCTGACATACACAGAGGCACACACAGAGACAAAAACGCATACACAAATTGAATGAAGATCATCGCCAGCACACCGCTGTCCGTTGAGTCATTGGTGCTGTCGGTTAGCGCGTCCCCTGGAGACACATGCGAGGACACAGACACACCAGGACGATGCGTCAGAGGCCTGCTATGAATGTTTACGAGATGAAAGTAAAGAATACTTGAACAAGGACGAGGTTGGCGTGCTCCTGGCCAGAAGTAAGCCGCACGAAAAAAAACACTGCAAAAGCGGACATGTGGTCTTACTCTGCACTCACCGTGACAAGGCAAGAGAAAAAAGACAGCAGGCTATGGGAGAATGAGAGAAAGAAAGAAAGAAAGAAAGAAAGGAAGCAAGAGAGAGAGAGAGAGAAAGCAAGTGAGCAAGAAAGGAAGAGACAAGCATAGAAGTAGACGATAACAGCAGGAAAGCCCCAGCAAAGAAACAACAAACAAGGAGGTAGCCGTCTCCGCATGCACGTGCACTGGACCATCAGAGAGACAAGAATGTCACACACGAGACGTGATGTCGGCCTCACAGGGGCACCAAAAAGAGCCCTTCAGCAAAAAGTCCCTCTCATCACTCATCACTGACCCTTTACTTCCTCACACCGGCTCTCTCCTCCCATCCACGAGCGCCAGCACGAGCAAATCCACGCCCACACTGTCCGGCAGCCGCGGCACACTCCTTCACGACATGACCAGATAAATTCCCAGATCCGCTGGCACATCGATGGGCGATGGCTAGGAGATGGCAGCAAAGGAGTGCTCGCTATCTCTGTCACTTGCTGAGGAGCCTTTATGTGAGGCTTCACGCTGTTGGCTGGCGGCGGCAAACAGCACGTCACTGATGCGCGAGGGTGTCCAAGTAGGCGGGGTGTGGAAGCCTCTGAAGCCGAGGGGCTGTCGACCGGAGTGCAGGCGTGTAGCAGCGGTGACATGGGCATGGGGGACGGGCGAAGGGGTGGGGTCATGAGCGGCGAAGGTCGTCGGTACAAGTCTGACGGGCGATTCGTTACCTCCGCCTCTGCAGTTCACACGTAAGAAATCGGCCTCATATGAAGAGTCTCTTGTGGGTTCCTGCACACCTCCAGAACAATCTGACGCTAGCTCCTCGATTTTTTGGCGGCCCTCCGGGCTGCGAAACCGTTCTGCAGAACACACAACAACATGATAAGTATACATGCATCGCTCATGCTTGCCCCACTTTTGAAAAGTTCTCCCAGCCGATAGTCTTCAGCAAACTCTGGATCGGTAGAAAGTCTTTTCTCTGTGGATTGAGAAATACACAGACACGCACAGACCAAACAAATACACAATGCGTGGAGCGGCCTCGCTCGGCCTCGCACGTACCTAGCTCCCTTCGCTGCCGGTTTTCTCTCATTTTCTTGACTTGCTCCTCAATAGTGTGTAGCCCGCAATAAGGCTCTTCTCCGCGGTTGTAGACCTTGCGAGTGAAAGGATCAACCACCTTCCGGGGCCCCCTGTCGGGGGAGAGGCCGTCCTCCAGCGTGTAGTAAGGACGCTGGGCAGCTCGCGGCCGCCCGCTCTCTTCTGTGCTGGGCAATGACAGCATGAATCAAACGGAAACTAATGAACCCCACTGAAGCTAAGCTTGCAGATCGCCGCATTTGGATCGCCGACCCAAATTGCGCATGAGACCGCCCACGTTCGCCAGCGTCGCTGCTCCAGCCTCGGCTGATCCTCCAGACGTCCTCAGACAATCAGCTTCTGAAGTGGACGTCACGACGAATTACAAAAGGCCAGCGGAGTCATCGGAGCATCAATCGGAGGCTCAAGGAGATGACGAGGGCGGTGCTCGGCTATCAGGCGTGTCCACCGCGGTCTCAACACCGAACTCCACCCCAGTGGACGGCCGGGCTCCACCTGGCGACGGGGATGCTTCGCCTGAGGGTGATCTGTGGGGCTTTCTGGTGCTGCGGATTGGCTGTGTGACCTTGTGGCTGACGGACTACCCTGTGAGGCATTTCCTTCTCATCATCGGCCTCCTCCTGATCTATGCAGTCTACTGGTCGGGCGGTATTGTCTACCTTCTTGTTATCCTTGGGTACCCGGCGTTGGGGATTCCCAGTTTGCCTGACTGGTCGCTGGCGATTGTGAGTTTCGCAGCGCTGTCCCTGATGCTCTTGATTGGATTGGGAAGTCTGTGCGCACCGCCTCTTTGGTGGGGCATCCGATGCGTCATCTATTTCTTGATTGTCCTCATTGTCCTCTCCGGGTTCATGTTCAGTTCGGTTTACATATCAGTGCTACCCGATTCCTTTGGCCCCGGCCGCTTCGGCGCACTGGCGTGGGTGGCTGGTGCGGCCCTTCTGCAGTTCACTTTGCTAATTGCCATCTCGGAGCCGCGCGTTATCAGTGCATCGACCACACCGACGGGTGAAAAGGAAATCGACGTCGATCACAAGCGGCTCTCATGCTGCGGCCGCCGGGCAGGGTGGAGACCCTCACCGACGGCCGAGCGCATAGCCAAGGCCCGGCAGACAGAGCCCTTTCTGTACCGCTTGGTGGTCAAGCGGTGGCTCAAACGGATGGACTTCCTCACCTTTGTTCGCCTGTACAAACTTCTGGCCGTCGTGGGGATGGCCGTGGACTTCGTCACTGATGCAGCGGTGGGAGTGGAAATGCTCTTCGGGTCGCAAGGCCTACGAGAAGAGCAGGGCCATATAGTTGTCGGCAGCGTCATCCTGGGTTTATCGCTGGCTGACTTCGTATCGCTGTTCATCCACTACGGCATCCGCGGCCCTCCCTCCCTTTGCCAGCACATCTGGATTGCGGCCCTAGCCCTGCTGGAAGTGCCCATTTTGGTGCTGACGATCCTGTGGGCGACGGAGGCCAGCAATGCGATGCTGTTCGTTGTGTCTGCCTTCTTCACTCTTGTGACGATTCTCTCTCGAGTCGGGCCGTTTGCATGGAGCATCTATGTGCGGCGAAAGGTCCGGACGGCTGCAAGGAATGCTCACGAGGTGAGCAATGAAGAGCGAGCCGAAAGCGACAGTGAAGCCAGGAAAATATCTCGTGTCTTCTTGTTCGTATGTCTGACAATTGTCAGGGAGAGCCATCGGTCGTATGACGGACGGCACGCTGTTGGGCACCTATGTGTACAGGGGAGTTGTGGTGTTGCCTGCTGATAAGGGGCTGGCTATCCATTTTCCTTCCGGTCAATCGGACACAGACGGAGGGACCCAAACGATCGGTCACCGTGGGAGAATGTGGGTCGGCCCTGTGCGGATGTGTGTGCAGATGTATGCCTGGCAGTCAGTCAGTCAGATGCTTGTTGGCATTTTGCAAAAGAGAGGTGTAGTTTCACGTCTTTCAGTCGGCTGCGCAGTCTTGCCCTAGTTGAGGCGCCTTTTCTTTTCTTTTGGCCATCAAAATGAAGAGATGCATGTCCAAGTTGTGTAGTTTCATGCCTTGCTTTCGGCTCGGCTGCTTAGTCTTGCCTCATCGACGGGCATGTCATGTCACGTGTGGAGTCGTTACGTTCTTGTATGTCTCTACCTGAATGGAATGGATGGCAGTCTGTACGGAGCGTTCATGTGCACCGTCCTGACCCAGACATCTATGCCCCATGTGTAGGTAAGTGATCTACGGCCATGTCTGCCTGCCTGCCTGCCTGAGCAACACATGGAGATAAGCGCCGGGGGGCACCTCTCTCACTGTGATGTCTCATTCAACGCAACGACTTCAATGGAATGAGTCCAATGACACACACAGAGAGACCTGACATGCTCACACGCGTCACGGCCGCCTCTGCGGGCTCAACGACCGTCCCCTTATGTGTCCCCCTGTCTGCTTGGCGCTCAACATCCAGCTTGTCAAAGGGGCCCGCGCACACAACCGACACCCTTTACTCACTGCCGCGTGAACCATCCGCACCTCATGCAGCAGCATCTTCTCGTCCGAATCACCACCGCCGCCAGACGATGCTGCCGATGCTGCTGATGCTGATGCTGTTGCCTGCGTGTCGCCCTCTGCTGTCCCTCCTCTGTCTTTGGGTCTGTCCGGCGCCCCTTCCCTTGTGGCTAGGGGCGGGGTGGATGGGTGGGGGGGCGATGGTCGGCCGCCCCTGGCAGCTGCTGAAGGGAGCGTGGGGGTGGACGGGGCGTTGGGGGGGTATCGCGAAGCGCTGCGGCTGCGCGCGGCTGACGACGAGGTCATTCGAGACCTGGTAGACACAGGCAGGGAGAGAGGAAGAGAGTGTGGACGGATGGGTCCTCTCCTCTCCATGCCTCTCTCTTTGTGCCCTGTCTGTCTGTCAGGTCTGTATACGTACCTGCTGTGGCGGTGCGGTCCGCTGTGGCTGCGTGGTGAGAAGGGAAGGGTGGCGTCAAACTGACACGCCAGGTGGACGGCGTGGCCGCACAAGAACACCACATGGGTGGGGCTGTGACGCCTTCACACACACACACACACACACAACATCACACACCCACACAGAGACAGAGAGAATGCACCCACTTGCAGGACACTGCCTGTGTGTCCAAGCCGTGCACACCTGAAGTCGAAGTGGAACCGCGCGACCTTGCCCAGCTCCTCCCTCGCCCGCCTCATGACCGCAGCCGACGGCTCACCCTCCCCCTCCCCCTCTCGGCCCCTGTCCTCTTTCGCCGCATCCTTGTCGGCCTCCGGTCGCCGGTCAAACACAGGGGGCGTGGCGGGCGATGGCGGCGAGGGCCACGATATGGTCACGGGACGCAGCCGCCTCGGCGCATCGATGACGTAAGCATCACACAGACAGCACCGCGTCGACGACCGGCAGATGAGCACCGGCAGCTGCTGGTGGCCGGTGGGGCGGGGCTGCATTGTCGCCATCATCTCTGACGCGGCCCGCTGGCTGATCTGGGTGGACCGCTCGTCGGATGAGCCACTCCTGTCCCGCTGGGAGGACGTCTCGCGAGAACGGCGTGAGGGGGCGGAGGGGGAGGGGGGCGGGAGGCCTGGCGTGGCTGGGGGGGACCGCTGAGGCCTGCACAGTGTTACCCAGACAGACACACAGCGAGGCTCCATTGATTCCCGCATCGAGGCTTTGTCCGGTTTCCTCACTTTGCTGGTGGCGGTGCTCGTTTGGGCTGTGCAGGTCTGGGTGGCCCAAGGTTGCCGGGGCCCCCCATGGCCGCCAGCAAGGGTGTGGGGTGGATGGTGAGAGCGATGCCCCGCCTCCGCCTTGTGAGCAGCGCCCTGGAGAAGTGGGCGCTGTCGAGCTTGAGGAGGGAGAGGGACGCCTCCTGCAGTGACCGCTGCACCTGCAGGTCCTTGAAGATCTTCTCCAGCTTGGCCTCAATGCGCGGGATCTTTGACAAGTCACCCTCCGGCAAGCGACGGAGGATCTGAACACATCCACACGACCACAGAAGCGCGGCCATACATGTGGTAGTGCGACAGAGGCGCACCCACCTGCAGAGGCGTCACCGGCAGCACTCCCCCGTTGCCCATGCCCTCCCCCCTCGCACCCACGGGGAACAGCACCGCCTCCCGGTCACGCGGAGACGCCGAACTGCGGTCGCTGTCGGTGTCCAAATGCGTCAGCAGCTCCGCCAGCGCCGCAGGATGCTGCAGAGCAAAGGTGACCAGCTGCTCCCACAACTCCGGGTCTCTGTACTCGGCTGCAAACCGCACTGCCGCGCGGATGTCCTGCAGCTGCTCCAGCAGGATGTTGAGGGCGTCCCGCGTCAGCCCCGCGCGGCCCAGCAGAAACACCTCCGCCTCGAGAAGCGCGGGGGACCGGCCGCTGCCCTTCCCCTGATGCTGGCCCATCATACTCCTGGCATTCCTGCATTGCTGCAGGGCCTCCTGGACGTCGTAGTGCCCGTCGGCGAGCCGCAGGAAGTCTAGTGCGAGGTGGGGGTCGTACTGGAGGAAGAGCTCCACCTGCAGGGGGTGGTAGTGGCGCGTCTGGATGGGGTCCCTGAAGAAGAGCTCCTTGAGGTAGGTGTGGAGCAGCAGCCTGTCACTCATGAGGTGGGGCACCACCTCGTTGAGGGAGAAGAGCTGCGCCTCGCCCACGAAGAGGGAACACGCGCGGCTCCAGTCGAGGGTCATCAGACCAAGAGACTGACGCGCCACCGTCTCTGGCGAGACAGACACGGCATGGCAGCACACAAGGAGAGTGCGGAGTGTTTCTGTGCTTTGTGACCGAGTCCCTCCCCCACCTCTGAAGTCAGCGTCTTGGTGCAGGTGTGCGGTGATGAGGTCGAAGACGCACGGTGACCGGATCCGTAACAGCACCTCCAACGCACGGGAATACTGCACACACATATATATATTTTATATACATAGGGGCAAACAGGGAGGGAGGGAGGGAGGGAGGAAGGTCCTTCACTATGCCACTCCGCTGCTGACCCACCACACCGACCGACCTGTTTGGTCTCCTCATAGAGGTGTGCGAGCACCTGCAGCAGCGGCAGCATCCTGGGAGACGGTGCACCACCACCACCGCCACCTCCCCTGGTCGAACTCTGTGGCGTCCCGTCGCGAGACGACATGACGCCAGACCCTCCAGAAGCACCGGACGACCGCTGGTCGGCCCGCAAGAGGCCGCTAACGGCCAAAGCGGGTGGAAGCGTCTTGTGTGGGACAGAGGGGA
This sequence comes from Vitrella brassicaformis, assembly GCA_001179505.1. Lineage (NCBI taxonomy): Eukaryota > Vitrellaceae > Vitrella > Vitrella brassicaformis. Next base: position 41,597 of record CDMY01000592.1, on the reverse strand, counting down.
GGTCGGTCATGGCTCTGAGCTTGTCGATAAGGCGCTTGAGGTCCAGCCGGTGGATGGGCCACTTCTGCACCAGCTCCAGGAGAAGCGACGGGTCGGACTCACCCAGTTTGAGCAGGAGGGTCTCGTAGAGAGAGGCCTCCAGTGGCAGAGGGGGGTTCTTGGTCTTCTCACGCTCGTCGACCTTCGACTGAAGCGACGAGAGAGAAACGGCTCACTTATGTGTGCATTGGGGTATGGTGTTGTGGTGGGGTGCGTGTGGGTACGGTCCCTACCTGCCAGCCTGATGCGTCGACCCCCAGCGGCACACAGGCCTCCTCGTGAGTGTTGCTGTCCGGCAGCGGGATGAAGGGCGCCAGGTGCGTCAGGGCTCCGTGCGAATCGAAGGCCTCGACCACAGCACGCCACTCGTCCCCATCCGTGATGTTGAGTTGAGAGATGATGTTGGCCGCCCTCTGGAAGTCCCTCTGCTGCAGCAGCGGCTTGAGGCAGCTCTGGCCGATGGCCCTTAGGAGGTCGGGTGAGCCGTTCCTGGCCACGTCGATGGCCTCCTCATACCTCTCGTGGTCCACCAGCCACACGCTGTGGTCCTCCAAACTGCGACGACGAACCTGACACACAAACAGGACACGCAATCGGCGGATGGATGGATGGGCGCCCATTGTGTGCACACACCATGAGCAGGTCCTTAGGTGCGACGATGTAGTTGGGCATGGATGGATCTCGGTGCTCGAGCTTGAAGTCGAGGGGCTGCCGACCCACACACTGGTTCACCGGCACGTAGTCGGAGAACAAAATCTCACCAGACGGCCTAACGTGAGATTTACGCCACGCAGAGCAGACAGACACACCACAGGCAAGTGCACATACGTCACCATACACACATGGCATGGCTGCCTGCATGCCTAGCTACCTGCAGAGGTGGTGTTGCGGCGGTTCATCCGGGTCGTTGACGCCCCCCTCTGTGCAGGTGAGGATGGCCAGCAGCGACTCCCCGTTGCTGGCGCCGCCGTTGATGGCGAAGGGCGCCACGCCACACACGATGTACGGCAGCGCGAAGTGCTCGACCACCTCAGCATACCTGCATGGCATGGCATCGACAGAGAGATATCCATCGATCCATCCATTCAGCCATCCATGGGACAGACAATCCATCGGCGTGAGTGGCTCACTTGATCGGCGGTGAGCCCATCTCGGCCTTCTCCCGGAACTTGGCAATCTGCAGAAAGGAAGAGTGTCGGTGGATTGGCTGTCTGTCGATGTGGGCAAGGATTGGCCCGCCCACCTTGACGACGAATGCCCAGCCGAAGATGAGGGTGTCGTCGCTGCTCCAACACAGCGACGGGCGGTTGCTCGAGTCCAACGCCTGACACAACATCATAGCAACACACCAATCCATTCGGCAGCCCCTCTTTGTGTCTGTCGGCCTTTCTGTGCGCCGACGGACCAGCTGTGGGGTTTGGATGGCGTTCCCGTCGATGCCGTATCTGTAGTTGGATCGCGGGATGAAGGTCACCTTCTGGTGCGTTATGACGTCAAACACCTTGACGCCCTTCAGATTGGCCCACGCGATCAGCGAACCTCGCCAACGCACAGAAAAGATGGTGCCCTCACCGCTGGGACCAACACACAGCACAGGTTTGTGAGCCGGTGCGGGTGGGTGGGTACGTATGGATGGATGTCTTGTGTGTTCTTCTGCTGTGTATTGCAATGCACCTGTGAACGACTGTGTTGGAGGACACGAGCATGCCCCTCTTGTTGAGAATCAGCTTGTACTCATCCCCACCAAGACACACCTGATGTGATGCACACACACAGCCAGCGTCCCGGCCGCCATATCTCTGTCGACTCGACTGCCTCCCACAGACAGACAGACACCCATACATACCATTTTGTTCTGGGTGCCTTCAGCGTATTGTGGGTGAATGGCCACACTCAGCACCGCCCACTCGTAGTCGAAGGACCACGGTGGGTCGACGGGCTGCGGCCGCTGCCGCCCCTTGAGGGCATGCACCACCACCTTGCCGTCCGCACCGCAACTCGCGCAATACGCCCCCTGCAGGTCGATCGACAAGTCGTTGACCTGCACACGCGCACACCACGCCACAATGAATGGATGACACTCCCGTGTGCTTTCTCTCCCTCCCTCCCTCCCTCCCTCTCGCACTCACCCGTGCATTGTGTGAGTGGAACCTCTGGGTCTCCTCAGCCGCCTGGTCTAGTATGTAGACCGCCCCGCTCTCTGTCCCCACCGCCAGCACCTCATCGGTGTAGGCCAGGCAGGTCGCCGAGTCCCGCTCCAGCAGCCGACGCATGAAGGGCGACACCACACGATGGTAGTCAACCAGAGGCTCCTCCTCATCGTCATCATCTTCCTCTTCGTCGCCCTCTTCATGGCCGTCTTGGCGTTTGTCGTGCCGCTGCGGCGATGACGCCGGCGAGGCCTCCCTGTGGTTGTTGTCGACAATCTGTCGCCTTTGCGGCGGTGCGTCGACTGCGGGGAGAGAGGGGATCTCGGGGTTGACTGAAGGGGCTGGGTGGCTGCTGGATGATGGATCTGGCGGCTGCTCACTCATGGAAAAAGAGAATCAGCCAATGGGTGGCCACGCCACTCATTCATTCCGCTCTCGCAGAGGGGCGGCACACTCGGGTCTGCAAGCTGAGCTCGCAGGTTGAGCTGGAGGTGCTCCCTGAAACCGCTGCGAGCTGGAGGTTGAGCTCGCGGCTGAAAAGCGAAGGAGGGAGGAAGGAAGATCACTCAGGCCAGCGGGTGCAGCAAGGACAATGTTCAAGTTGCGTCTGATGCCCATGACAAAGCGGATCTTCGACACACCAGCCACAGCTCGAGTGTCCCTGTGAGCCAACCACCGGTGCTTCTCATCCTCGCAGGCTCCCAAGGACCGTCCGCCGTCGACTCACCGCAGAGCAAGCGAGATCCCCAACACCTTCTGGGACTCTGTCCACGAGCAGCGTCACGGGCTGGTGGGGTTTTTCGTCATCTTCAGCTTCTTCGGTGTGGTCGGGATCGCCGTTGACCGGTACTACAGGGAGAAGGAGCTCAAGAGGAGGAGGGAGATGCCGCAGACTGGATGAGCGAATGAGTCAATCTGGTAGGGAAGGAGAGGTGCCTGTGTCACATTTATGTGATGCAGGCGCAGCTGTCTGTGGGGCTGTCTGTGTGTGTGGACAGGTGGGGGAATGTCGCACCGCATCTATCTCCAAGTGGGGGGCCCGGCCGTCTTATTGGTTGAGCTTTTTCACACGGCTGGGAAGGGAAGAGGGGGCATGCGCATCTCCTGCCTGGCGCAACAGACAGGGTCGGCCTGCTGGCGAGTCTCAAGGCAGAGTTCAAGTTCGCGCTGCGCCTGGGCAACGACGGGCAAGGACTCGAGCTGGACCTTGCGAGTCTCCGGCAGGCATGATGCGGATGCAGTTATTTGTCGGCCTGTGCAGCCATCCACGCCTTTCGTCGCGTGCAGAGAGGAAGGGAGGGAGGGAAGAGATGACTGGCTGAGTGGCTGAGTGGTTGGTCTGTAGGCCATGCAGACGTTCGTCGTGTGTGTATATATTTGTATTTGTCTGACGCTGTGTGCGGCACAGCACAGCTGTGTATCTGTGCGATTCGGTCATCTTACGTGCTGTGCTGCGCTGCGTGTTCTCTCTTTCCGAGTCAGTCAGGTCATTCCCACATTCTCTCTTGACGAGTGTGTGTGTGTTGTGTCTATCGTCATGAGTGCGTTGAGGAGCGTCATTGCTAGCGGTGTAGACGGCGCTATGGCTGCGATGACCTTCAATCGATTGGTGCGATGCAGGCAGGCACAGCGACATTCTGATTTCAACCCGTCACACGCCATTCATCAGATTGAGTAAATCGGCTCAGTCAGTCATAGGTATCTGTGTGTCTCTCCACACATCCAGCCAGCCACGCACCAGGCACAGCACATGCAGCAGACACACCCACCAGCTCCCTCGCCCCTCCTACAAGGCACTCCCCTCAGCTAAGCAGTTAGCCGCCGCCCTGTCTACCCTCACAGGCACCCAGTGCGTGTGGTTGGTGTCTGTGAGTGAGTGTATTCGACCGATGAGACGACATGGCGAAGGAAAAGTAAGGCAAAACCCTTCACGTGTGTGCATTACCAGAGATGCGAGCCATTCTTCCCTCCATAGTTGGCTGGCTAACCGATCAGACAGCACAAAACTGGCTCCCTTTCGTGGATTGATTAATTGATTGATTCATGCAGCGCATCTGTGTGTGTGTATATGTGTGTGTGTCTATATGTGTGTGTGTGTGTCTCCGTCTCCCTCTCTCTCTCTCTCCTGTACTCTGTTGTGTCTCACGCCCTGTGTCACTGTTCGTTTGTACATGTATTATGTATGTATGTATGTATGTACGTATGCATATATGTGTGCGTGTATGTGTGCGTGCATGTATGTGCACGCTGCCTCCTGTACACGCTGTCCGACTGTTCGTTTGTATGAATGTATCATGTACGGTGAGTATCGGTTAAAGCAATCAGCCCACCCCGATCGGTCTGTACACAAGCAAAATGAACCGTATAAACCAATCACCTCACAAAGAGACTCAAATCAGCCATTCGGGCCGACCACTCACTGACTCAAAATGACCGCAAGTCTATTGCCGTCGGCGGAATAGACCGCACAGAGAAGGATATCTACGAAAGTGGTCGGTCAATTCCGCCGATGAGTGGATCAGAGACGAAATTGAGAGGGCTTATAGGTCCTTCGCTGGTCAATGCTTGGTCGGTCAATTATCACAGATAGCGAGAATACGAAGATGCACACTGCACGGGACGCACACGGAGATAGTGCAGGTGACTGCCTCTCTACCACTGGTGACAAGCATCGGCACTACCACATAGGTCTCGTTTGGATCTGACAAAACCTCACCTCGTTTGAGGTGAGGTTTTGATACGAGCTCTCTGGTTGACAAAGCGAGATCAGGGAGAGAAAGTAGTCAAAACATGTCGCCTTTCGACACCTTTGGCAGAAAAGCAGGCAACACGAAACTGAAACCCCCAACACGCACACAGGCCCTCACCAATGAGCACACGAAGAGGCACACAGACACGCAGGTAGACGAGAGGGAACACATATAAGCCATCAACACACACAAACCCCCGCAAAGAAGACACGCACGCGCATAAAATGCTCATCGATGACACTCCCATGAGTAAAATGATCAATGAATGCGACGTCACACGTGTCTGCACTGATCGCACGACGTCACACGTGTCTGCACTGATCGCATCATCTAGTACCTGTAACCCAGTGCAAGAACTCCTGAAATGGATCACGCGACGAACTCTCTCGAACCGGCTGTCCCTCCGACTCCTTGGCACCTCCCTCCTGCTGCTTCTGCTCCTTTATTATACGGTGCAGCTGCTGGGTGGCCTGCATCGTCTTGTAAAGCAAGGTGGGCACATCGATGTAGAGCGCCTCATCTCCGTCTGCAGACGACTCAAAAATTGCCTCGGGAAAGACATCCTTCAGCTCATCGGCCAACACACCTGCACAAACCGGCAAATGTCTCAGGAAAGGAGGAGTATGTAGCCAATGCTGACCGAATTGCCGCTTGTGTGGGTCGAGGGCCCCATGTTTCCACTTGTAAGTATGGAACTGAACCTTCTCGAGAGCAGAGAGCGCGTCACTCGCCTCCCTTTCCGACTCAGTCTTGATCTCCTCAGCTAGTGTGCTCTCGCCAAGTGTGCCGAGTTCGGTGCTGAAAAGTTTGTTGGCGTAGATCTGGTTGATTGGCAGATCAATGCCGCACCCGATGTAGCCCTCGCCCTCAGCAAGCGTGTCGTCAGCTGATGCACACGCATAAACACACAAGACATCTCTTTTGGTGTGGCGATATATATATTTGTCCTGCATACCGTCGTCTGCGAAGTCATATATGCCAAGAGCAGGTGTCCCGCCGCATTGATAGGTCGCCCACTGCAGGTCACCCTTGCGCGTCCCAATGACGTCTTCCTCGACGGGCAGCACCCCCTCACCAATGGCTAGTGCAGTGTCTCCCGGTCCGACGTGCACTGGTGACAGGTCATCATCGCCCGTGCCGGTTGTCCCTCCCGTGGGAGCCGTCCCCCCGCCACCAGTGCCTCCGCCACCACCACCACCAGTGCCTCCGCCACCAGTGCCTCCGCCACCACCTCCTCCTGTTCCCCCGCCTCCTCCTGTTCCCCCGCCTCCTCCTCCTCCTCCTCCTGTATCATCTGTGGTACTACGTGACAGACAACCACAACAAATGATGCAGCTCGAAGCGAACACTGTCCTGTGTGTACCTCCTCACTCATCATTGCCAGGGGGAGGCGGGTCTTCGTTGCCAGGAGGAGGGGGGTCCTGGTTGCCAGGCTCAGGCTCAGGGGGGGTGTCCTGGTTGCCAGGCTCAGGCTCAGGGGGGACATCAGGAGGGGGTTCGCTAGGACTGCGTGACAGACAACCACAACAAATGATGCAGCTCGACGCGAAGACTTGCCCGTGTCTGTCCTCCTCACTCCTCTGGGGGAGGCTCTGGCAGCTGGATGCCTGTGAGACCGGGATCGATAGGGCCGGGACCATCTCCTGGATCCTCCTGTGGAGGAATTTGAGGGGCATCACCAGGGGGGGCAGCAGGCCTGCGTGACAGACAACCACAACAAATGATGCAGCTAGCTGCGAAGACTTGCCCGTGTCTGTCCTCCTCACTCCTCTGGGGGAGGCTCTGGCGGTGTGATGCCTGTGAGACCGGGATCGATAGGGCCGGGACCATCTCCTGGATCCTCCTGTGGAGGAATTTGAGGGGCATCACCAGGGGGGGCAGCAGGCCTGCGTGACAGACAACCACAACAAATGATGCAGCTAGCTGCGAAGACTTGCCCGTGTGTCCTCCTCACTCCTCTGGGGGAGGCTCTGGCGGTGTGATGCCTGGGAGATTGGGATTGATAGGGCCGGGACCATCTCCTGGATCCTCCTGTGGAGGAATGTTAGGTTGTGTCCGCACACTCGCAACGAGCAGGAAGGCAAAGATGGCGAACCGAATGGCCTTCATGGGGAGGGAGGCGGAAGGGCGCACGAAATGCGTTTACAATAACGACGCATGCTTCGTAAATTTGGATCACCCGATCTGCCGTGCGGATATTTAAGTGTTTGTCGTTACGTATTCCTTCTACTATGGCTACGTGCTCTTTCTATTATAATGCATACGTGCATTGATAGGATAGCGTCCTCCTCTGAGCCTGTCTGTGTGTGGAAGCAAGAAAGACGAGAGATACAGGCAGTCAAACGGCAGAGAGGGGCGCTATCGCGCCACCGCCCTCTCTGTACGTGCGGGTACAGTGTGAGAGAGGGTGACTGGTTTCTAGTGGCAATGGGTAGGGGGATGATAACGTGACGTGGAAGAGGGGAATGGCGATGTCCAGGTGATGTCCTCAGCGACAGTGGGGAACAGACACAGGGGAGGGGACCCGTGGAGAATCAACAGAATTGGTACGCAGAGTCCAATCACGAAACGCAACAAAGCCACAAAGGCTGCCAAAGCGGGTGGGAAATCGAATCCTGTGGTGTCCGTTCACCAGCGTGCAGCGCTACTAGATGGCTAGCTTGCTCAACGACGAAGGCAAATGCTCCTGTATGCGCTTCCTGCACAGCTCTGTCATCATCAGTTCTTTTCAGCTCGGCTCTACGGACACATCTTGCGATGCACACATACATGTCTGGCTGCCTGCAGCACCTGGACTGCTCCACTGGCACGTGCATCATCAATGGGCATGCATCACATCATACAAGGGCCCCCTTCTCCTCAGCGCTCTTCTTCCCATATATACGCACCCATCGATTCCCATCCATGTATCCATCCATCCATCCAGGCAGGCAGGCAGGCAGACAGTCATTCGCACGCACCCATCGACGGACACACAACACATCCATCAACATACACGTGGGCACGAGCAACACAAACGCTTTGTGCTCACATACAACGGACACACACGTCGGCTGCACACACACGCGGAGGCGGTGGTCACGGGGATGCGGGAACACCCACATACGGATCGGTCGTGTTCGGTTGTGTGTGCGGCAGACGGTCGATACACATCCATTCCTTCCATGTATACGTCATCCTGTCTGTCTGTCTGTCTGCTCTCCCTTCCTGTTCGTACGCACCTTGTCGGAAGGATAGACGGGACTCGCAATACATATCCACATAGACAAACATCGATGCGACGTGTCCACTTCGCATCACTGGCGTGGGAAGGGCCCGCACGCAAACTGCAAGCGATACATTGACAGACAGAAAGGCCACTCGGGCATAATATGAGTGGACGACTTGTTTGTATCCTTACGGAAAATCCAAGTGCAGAGTCGCGTCCTTCTGGACATTCTAATCAGCCAGTGTGCGGTTGTCCTCCATCTTGGTCGATTGATGGGTGACAGTTTGCTTTGTGGCGAAGAGGCCGTTCTCCTGCTGTAGCTGCATCTTGACAGCCCCGACTGACGCGTCCCGCCCAACGTGTAGGGACACTGTCTTGGCTAAAACATGCCGCTGCTGCAGAGTGTCACTCATGGCTCTCCTGCACACACACACACACACACACACAGGGACACGCACGCACAGCATGACGCCGACGCCGCGACTTAAGATCTCGACAACCAACCCACTCAGCTCCCTATCGACACAGACCCCCATGGCTTCCATGGCTTAGCGTTTCAAGCTTGCAAGCTCGCAATGAGAAGCGAGAAGGCCTTCCGCTTGGCGCCTTCAAGAGCATTATCATCAGGTGGGGCAAACGAATCGATCCCACCCGAAAAACACACAGATCCACTCATATCGCTGTTTGTTGCGTGCGTGGTTCAGAGGGCAGGCACCTGTGTGAGATCTGAGTTGACGATGGAAGCCGAGTTGGCCGCTCTCATGCGTGCCGCTTAGCGAGGAGAAGAGGGCAGCGACCGACCGGGGAGCCTGCACACGTTGCGTCGTGTGAGAGCCCGTGGATTGGTGATCTGCGAATGCGGTCCGCCCGGCATCTGTGTCGGCCTGCCTCCCGGCCCCTCCAGCCGCTTCCCGCGCTGCATCTGCCGTGCAACTCATCCCTCTGCCCACTTCCTTCCCTCCCCTCTCACGCCATGCCACGGGCAAGGCACATGTCATCCGCAGCAGAGGCAACATCATCAGCATCAGCAGTGTCGCACCAGGCACACACCAGTGACAGCGAGGGCGAAACTGCTGGAGAGATGGAGGGGCCTCAGGGGCAGTCGGCGCCCGTCTTTGATCAGTCCATATCGGTGGCGGATCAGCTCATGAATGCGGTGCAGCAGCGGGTGCGCGAGGCAACACAGTGGAGGCGGTCGTCTGAGTACGTCAAGAACCTGTACACGGCTGTGATGGACGATCCAGCAACCCTTACACAGGTCAGAATGTGACAGAAAGACGTGCAAGGGAGCAGGCGCCATGATTGATTCGTCGGATGGTGTCTGTGTGTTCAGGTGCAGAGCCTGCCGTTGACGGATCTGTCACTGGTGCTTCGGCTGTTCAGCGGCAGTGGCGTCCTCGTCGACGAGGCCATGATGCGCCAGGCGGCCGAGAGGGTGCAGGCGGCTGTGGCGCTTGAGGGGGAGGGGAGAGCCGCTCTGGAGGCCTTGGGCCATCTGCTTATGTGCACCATCGAGGGAGATCGGACCAGGGACAAAGACGTGCAGAGCGGTGATTGGCTGGCGGTTGGGGAGAGAGAGGAGAGAGAGAGAGAGCCCACTGGACTGTGTTGTGTTGTGGGTGTGTATGTGTAGGTGTGACAGGTGTGCTGCTGGACACCCTGCAGGTCTATGCCGACACGGTGGACGGTCCCACTGCCGCTGTGGGTGTGTTGGCGTGCGTCTTGTCGCGGCGTATGGACGCCCCCGTGCTGACCCGGCTCGTCAACGTATGCTCGCTCAACGAGATGGACCTCGGCAACAACGACATGCTCACCCTCAAGCTGGCCACTTACCTCTACAAGCACCATGTAGCTAGGCACACACCAGCGGACACGTCATAGCACTCTCATGTGTGGGGTGCGTGTGGCCATGGTGTGTGCAGCGGAAGGGCGGCTACGAGGAGTTCGACCTTCGCTCTCGCGATTTCCTGTCTGTGGTGGTCGACGGATCGGAGGCACACGAGCCGCCACCCACCCACACATACGAAGCGTCGCCTGTGAGGGACAGACAGACGAGGGTCGCAGCCTGCCGGCCATCGATCTGTGTGAGTGTGTGTTCGGTGTCTGTCTGTCTGTCAGGGTGAGGAGAGCACCTACCTGTCAGCCTTTGAGAAGGACGTGTCGGCGACGCTCAAGGCCATGGAGGTGCCCCACGACACCGCCCCCGCCCTCATCGGCCTTTTCCACCACTCACTCAGAGATGCAGACAAGAAGGTCAGGTCGGCCAACCAGTGGGTGGCAGCTGCGCTGCACCGCACCGCCTATGTGGCCATGCCATAGCAGCATTGTTGCTGGCTCATTCACCGTCTCGTGTGTGTGTTGTGTTGTGCTGTGTGAGTCCACAGGTGGTGTATGCCTGTGAGACCCCCGATGCCTTTTACATGAACCACAAGACACAGAGGAGAGCCGTCCAGAAGTGGAGGTGAGGTGCGCGACCATTCATTCGTTCGGCCCTCCCTCTGTTTGCGTGTCTGTCGTTATATCTCTGTGGGTATTGGCGTGTGTGGTGCCTGCCTGCCATGGCAGGTACCGTGTGGCTCAGCATGAGGGATGGAGGGTCCTGCCGATTGCGACCGAGGAGGCCTGGCGTGCGATGCCGACGCTCGACGACAAGATAGCCCAGATCAAGAAGGGCATGGAGAGCGAGATCAGGGGGTAGACAGACAGACAGACAGACGGGAGTGACGGACACTCGATGGACTCATTTAGTCATGGAGAGCACCCGCCAGACACATCAACCAGCGCTGGTCCATTCACCAGCGAATTGTCAATATAGCTCGAGCGCTCCTGGGCACTAACGCTCCTGTACTGAGAGAGATAATCAACAGATCGCATCCATGCACTCGCTTGTCCACACATCGTCCCCAGGAGGACTGTGCTGGAGGCGCTGGGGGCGGGGAGGCAGGTGGCTGATGTCTTTGTGGGTGATGAGTGGGGTGTGGGCGGCCTTTTTGACGGGTGGGGCTCAGAGGGCTTTCCATCGATTAGGATGATAGAGATACACATAATATCAGGTATGCGGGAATACAGTGAGTGCAGGAAGGTGTTCGTCCATACATCTTGTGTGCGCATCCGCCCTGTGTGCGTGTGTGTGTGTGTGTGTGTCCTCATTCAGTCCCCGCTGAGTTAGAGCCCGCTGACGCTGCCGATCTCGTTAGGAGCGGCCTGACGTCTCTGCTCAACGCTGGCGTGCGGGGCCTGAGGCGTGTGCGGCTGGGGCTGGGAGTGCATGACGACCTTGGCGATGCCATCTGGCAGGTGCTCGCCGACGACACGAGCATCGGCGACTTCACCATCCGCCATTGGCGCGATAGTGAGGAAATTGTGCTGGAGGCAACTCGTGGCTCTTAAACGGTCAGGGTGGCCTGTGAGGCAGGACACCGATTCACGGCGTTTCTGTGCACGCGTGTGTGTTGTGACGTCAGGCTGTCTGTCGAGTCTCATACCGTACAACCAGACATCACAATGAAGAACGTGTGGCTTCGTCATGGCTGATGCGGCTGGTGTGTGTGTATGTGTGTGTGCGTGTGCGATGGACCCACCGATTTCTGATTCTGAACACATGGCGGCAATTGAGTTGGTTGAGTGTCTTCACTCACTGCAAGCAGTGCCTGTCACATCGGGTATGTATCTGTGACACACGGCCGGCTGTGTATGAGAAGGAGCAGTTCAATGGAAGCAGGCAAGCCACTCATTTTCATTCACACTCATGCGACAACATCCACACACGCATCCATCCATCCATCCATCCATGCCCCTCCCTCCCTGCCTCTCTCCCTACACACAAACCCACCACACAATCAAGCCCTGGCCATATGACCATTCTCTGTGCACAACACACGCACATACGGACACGCAGACCAAACCATCTCATCTGTCTTGGTCACGTGTGCGCGTGATGCACCACTGGTCGAGTCACCAAGTGTCGCGGACGAGTGTAAGATGGAACATACCCGCTGTGCCGAGCGGATGTGTACCATTTCGCGTCCATCAGCGACGAGTGGGGATCGCAACACCACCAACAAAACGAAGTAATACCATCCACACACATCCCCTACGTCCCCTTCTCGTATGACGCCTGCAATGGGTGGCTGCTGCACAGGGGCGATGGGCGGCTAGCTGATCGGCGTTGCATCGGTGGTGCGGGCTAGTGTGGAGGGCACTGAAACAAATCCACACCACCGGCCGACACAGCCGGGACGGAAACAAACAGGTGAGTGAGTGAACTTACTCACTGGTGTCTCTCTGTCTACGCACTCGAAGAAAGAGACATCGAGCTCGTCTGAGGGCCGTCGTCCGTGACGGCAGCTGAGTCTTGATCTCCTGCTCGGTCTTAACATACTCCAACACATGTTCTGAGGCGGATGGCCGCCAGAGACACAGAGGCGCGCGCGTGAGTGTGAGTACACGAAAATTCACTCACCTGACATCCGCACACACGTACGCCTGCCCCCACCTACCAGACGAGTGATGGACGACAAGCGCCGGCAAATTTAAAATGGAGGCAGCAATGCCCAATGCCCATCTTCCATCGAGCGATCATACTTCATGCCGCTGATCCCGGGTTTCTTGCTGAAGGACAGACACAAGGACAGACAAACAGAGACACCGACAGACATAGAGATAATCTGTGGATGGATTCTTGTCTGATGTGTTCCGTACCTGCTGCTCTCGGGTAAGGGCGGTCGTTTCCTGAATACGGGACGGAGTAGGGTCTTTCGCGGCGACAGGCAGCCGTGGGCCTCGTCGATGTCTTGCAAGACCTTCGAGACTGGTCCCGTCAGCTTGTACAGAAGCGGCTCGAAATGGCGCACTGGACCAGGGAACACAAGAAGCATCTTGTGCATCTCTGCAAGACTGGGATCTTCCTACTTGTTATCCGGTCCACAACGAAGAAGAAGTCATACTTGACGGCCTCGATGAGCACGGAGATCAACCCGGCCTCAGCCTGTAGCGCCTTGCTCACAGCTTGCGTCTGACCAGCGGCAAATGCGGATGCACACGACCTCACTCCTTTCCTTTACTTCCGTTCTTGGCCATGCCGCAAGAGCATGGAGACGATCAATCTGCAATGCTTCTCGCCCGTTGGTGTTGTCTGCCTCGTTGACCGGGCCCGGCGTGGACGCCCTCGTTGCGATGACGAGCAGCAACGTCAGGAGAAGCGACGAGGCATGAAGGTCATACAAGCGACGACAGCGCTGCAGCCGACCTCCTTGGCTTCCATGCGGGTGCACGAACGCCCCACTCGGAGCAGAATGAAGGGAGGGAGGAACCTGCTCGGCCGCGGTCGAGGGAGAGGCGGACGGGTGCGGTTTCTCCGGCGATGGACTTTGGGGGAGGCAGGGTAGAGTTTGGATATGCGCAGGTGCATATCCAAACTCTACCCTGCCGAATACTACGCACGTGCCGTCTTCGAGATACGGGTATGGTCTGTTTGTGATGAAGAATTGGCTGTTGTTCCTGTTTGGCCCTGCGTGTCACAGCCACATACTTCCGATGAGGTTTGTATGTCGCTTTTTCATACCTGTGTTCGACATTGAGAGTAAATACCTCCTGTCGTGTCGGATACGAAAATTCTCGTCGGGGAAGAATTGGCCATAGATGGAGTCGCCGTTATCGGCTGCCATCGTATTGTAGACGATGTCGCCGCCTGACAACAAAGATATCCTTTCACATTCAGACCGTTCCTCGTTGTGTACTTGCAAAGACGTCTCCATTAATACAGAAAACGCATCCCCTATAACCGAAGCAAACGTCAGTTGGGAGACAACTTTGGTTGGCCCTGTTGCCCTTTTACCGGTAATTCAGTGGTCTCTCCGACTGGCCATTTCCTCTCTCTCCTGTGCACAAGGCGCGGAAGGTTTCGGCCGTGAGTGGCGTGACGTTGGCAAACAACTGAAGCAGACAGTTGTCATGACCTGGAGTGTGCGGCGCCCGTCTGTTGGCAAGTCATCCCCACACGAGGCCCAAAGAAAAGGCAAAGAGCATGATTGATGGATGGATTGGCTCTCATGCGATGTAATCGTGCTGTCTGTAAGAGTGTAGCGCTCACCCGTCGCTCTTCGCCAAGAATGCGCAGCAACAACTTGCCCGACGGAGATATCCATGACCGACGCAAGCGATCACCAAGGCGATGTGTACGGTGTGCCATTCGCCCACCCCGCCCTGCTGCTCATGACATGCAGATGCACATCGATGAGCGGACAGACGAGACGAGACATCCACCTCGTGTCGAGATCGAAGGCTTTGATGACACTATTGCAAAGGAGTGTCGCCATGCTGAAGAGAGCTGAATTGAAGGGCAGAGGAGGGCCCTGGCAGTAAGAATTGACTTCGACACTGCACAATGAAGAATCGGCTTACTGCCTGTTGAGGAGTGTATCGAGAAACGGGACGGCCTTTTTCAAAAACTCATCTGCACACAGACGCAGCAGCAGATGTGAGAGCGCACATGTCAGGAGTGACCAACAGGTGTGCGCACATATTATAAGGGCCGCTCGCATCACCGCACATAAGTCACACGCACTGACCTGACGGAGGCTTCCACGAGGGAGAAAGAGGACACCGGGCTGGGCGGTCGCCAGACACGCGCCACGCTCTCGGCAGGCGGCAGGGTACCAACGGCTGAGGGCTGCCCGTCGGCAGGAGGCGCAATAAAGAAGTGACGGCTGACATCCGGACAAGCTGGAGGGCTTGGGAGGGGCTTCGGCGAGCCACATAGGACGACAAGCAGCCCGAGAGAAAAGGAAATGGAGGAGATGTGGCCGCAAGAAGTCCGATAAGGAGGAAAAGCCCGGCAGTGCTCACGAAATAGGTTGCAATCATCATGATATCAATCAAATAAAGTGTCTTGTCTCTCGCGTCGAGAAATCTCGCCGAGAAGAGAAGGATGGAGTGAAAGGGCTCTTTCTCTGCACGCGAGCTGCAGAGATTCAACAAGAACTTGGAGACTCCATCCAAGCTTGCCCCCCCCCACCCTCTGCCCCCCGTCTCGACGATGACGATGATTTCAGCGAAAGAGGCCGATCCAGCCATTCATTCACGGAGAGAGAGAGAGAGAGAGAGAGAAGCCAGCCATCGTCAGCAGAGAGGAAGCCACGAACAGGCCACACAGTCCGAGAAGGAGGTCATGGACGCAGGAATGTGTGATGTGTATATACCTAATGTGTGTTTGTATGTACATACGTGTGTATTGGTGTGTACAGAGGACATACAAATACGGACACACAGAGACAGACAGACAGACAGACAGAGGGAGAAGGACGCGAGAGAGCCAAACTGAGGCAATCAAGGCAGCAGAGACCGACCAGTCATGAGCACATGGCCATCCATCTGCACACCGCGAGCAATAAGGAGGATTGGAGCGCATCACTCCAGTCAGTGTGTGTGGCTGTGCACACGAAAGCCCTCAGCAAAAGCGCCTCGTCCCGAGTGCCGTGCAGGGGGTCACACATATATGAACTCAAAGCGACACACATACAGAGAGAGAGAGAGAGAGGAAGCCGCCCCGACAGACAGTAAGGCAAAATGACTGACTCATGGCAGCGGTCTGTCTGTCTGTATGTCTGTGTGGTGTGGTGTGGTGACGTGTGAGTGGACGGGCAATCAGTGTGAAACACACACTGCCATGTCTGTGTGTATGTAACGAAGAAGACAATGCTCCACAGATGGATGGATGGATGGTCTTGCTAACACCACTCCCTCCCTCCCTCCCTGTCTGTCAGCAAGTGATCCCACATCGGTTGGCGCTGCGCTCCTCTGTCCTGTGTGTGTGAGTGGCCGGGATACAACACAACTCTCATGCAAAGATGGATAAGCGCTGCAACCGGCCGATTGCATCGGTGGCCCGACCCAAAAATGGAAATCCATCCATCCATCCATCAAAGCCCTCACACGTGCGTGTGCCGTACACAAAAAGTCGACGTATGGATGAGAGAGAGGATGCTCTGTGTGTGTTGGAAGACAAGGTGAGGACCGTGCTGTCTGCCTCCCTGGTCTGCTCCCTCCCTCCCTCGTCAGACAGTCCATATGGGTCTGTGTGGCGCCTCTCACTCTCACTGCCAAAACAAAACCAGTGTGTAGACCCACATGCAGCGGCTCAGCTGATGGGCTGCTCAATTCTTCTACACAGACGGCCACACTCTCACACACCATAGCCCCCAACAGTTAGCCATGAAGGCCATCTCTTCTCCACCCCCACGCACCGATCCACGTATCATCACACTGTATGTCTGTGGGCACTTGACGGCCTCGACAGCCCCTCTTGCCTCCATTGCCGTGTCCGCCTCACGAGTCACTCCGAGTACTCGTCGCTACCTGATCCACCCACAAACACACACACACACACACAGACAGACAGATAGACGAATGATGCAAATCGACAGGAGCCAGGGGATTTGTGCTGTGCTGTGATGCGTACCTCCGTTGCCGTCTTGTCCGTCGTTGGGATCTATATCATCGTCATCGCCCTCATCAACGTCTCCATCTGCACCATCCATCCATCCACACGTGTCTGTGTGTGTGTGTGTGTGTGCATTGCTCTCTCGCCACCGTCATCGTCGTCATAGTCGTCACCCTGATCACCGCCGTCCTCATCTACACCACACACAGACAGAGAGGGAAGGCACATCCATCCATCCATCCATTCTTGTGTGTGTCCCTCCCTCTCTCCCTCCCTCCCTCTGTCTGTCCGTACCATCGTCGTCACTATCATCGCCCCCCTGCTGCTGTGGCTGTGGCGGCTGTGGCTGTGGCCGGGACTGTTGCGGCGGCTGTTGTCCGTCGAACACGTAACGCGCCACTCCAGCCCCCACCGCCAGACGAGCCAGGGCGGTCGTGTCGAGGAAGCGGTCCCTGAAGGCACCACCCACACCAGATGCAGCAGCCTCGGTCGTATGGACAGCCACGCCCACTGCAGACACAAGAGGGAGAGACATTAGTGGCACGTGACCAGCAGAGCTGTCTGTCTGTCTGTCTGTCTGTCGGCCTGACCATCGTTGCCCGAAAGCTCGATGATGTAAATCCATGCGACGAAGTTGTGGGTGCTCTTGGTGAGCACCAGCTTTCGCAGACGACCGTCCTGGTAGCTGAATGCGGTGCCGCATCCGTCCACCGGTGTGTGGGGCGACTCGGTGAGGAGGGCATCCAGACGGCCGCCACCGACATACCTGAACCAACCACACCACACGCACACAATCAGACACGCACCCCTCTCACCCACTGGTGCCATCGGTGGGTTACCTGTCGAGGAATTTCGTTGTGCTATTGGTCTGGTGAGTCCCCTCGAAGTGGTCGACGATCAAACGCTTAGCGCACGACGACACCGACGCATCGGTGGAGTTGACGAACAACCCCCATCTGCCGTGGACCTTCGAGTAGTCGATGCGGGTGTGCACTGGCGGGTCGTCCTGTAGTCGGTGCTGCGGGTACAGGTGGCCGGGCGGGAGGTGCGGGTCGAGGGTAAGCCGGTAGCCGGGCTGGTTGTTGATGGCCCGCACCTGATGGCCATGGCGGAACAGCTCCAGCCGGCTGCCGTCACCGAAGTCCACATGGCGCCCCGCCACCATCAGCTGCGCCAACACACGGGGAAGCGACACATACGCCTACACACACACAACACACACATGGATGAGCAAATGAGGCCATTTCTTGCTCCCTCCCGCCCTGTGAGTCCCACCGTCTTGTCGGCGTGTTTGTTGATGCCGGCTGCAGTGAGGTTGACGGGCAGCGTGCAGCATCCACACTGGCTGGCCCACCGCAGCACCTCGGCCACCTCGTCCCATCTTTGCTGCTCCACCATCCACATGGCCGCCAGCAGCAGCCGCGCCTCGGTCACCGACTGCGGGTCGAAGGCTATCACGGTGTCCAGCAGGGTCCCATCGGCGAGCCGAATGCGATGGAGTGACCAATTCAGTCGGCTGCGGAGCGTCTGGGCAGGGAAGTGGTCATTGCCGACGAAGCGGGCTGCGGTCCTGAGGCGGCCGATGTCCTTGGCCTCGTCGTAGAGCTGGTATCTGTCGTCGCGGTGAATGAAGTCGAGGCACTGGCCGTGGACGGACGGCGAGGCCTCGTCGGTGGTCTTCCGCGGGACGACGTACGCGTTGCCCATCGCACTCACTCACTCACTCACTCGCAAGAGGCTACTTTCATCATACGGGGGCAACGGTGAGGCAAAGGATCGCCTGAGAGCTCGCAAAATGGCCTCTTAACGCGTTAACTACCATCTTTCCCCCCATAAACGGCCGGCCATGACCTGATCTGCGCATCCATCTGTGCGTCCATCCATCTGTCCGTCCGTCCGTCCGTCCGTCCGTCTATCCACACGATGCTGGTGATGGCCACCAGCGCCAAGATGGACCTCTCCCCCGCCCCATCCGACCACGAGCAGGAGGAGGACCACGACCACGACCAGGACCGTGAGCAGGACAGATCTGGCCAATCCAACCATTCCATCCACGGCGGCCCAGCACCAGCGGCACTGGCAGCGGTGAATGGCAATGGCAATGGTGCTGGGAAGCGCAAGACCGCCATGCCCACCAAGTTCGACCCCGGCAGGGCGCAGCCCGGCGCGGCGCACCCCGTCAAGCCGCCCGACTTTGTCCAGGAGAAACGCCGACGCACCGACATGAGAGGAGCCAGGGGCGGCCAACACACAAGTTCCAGCCGCAACATGTCGCCCAACCTCTCGCCCAACGCATCGCCTCCGAACGAGATGGAGGAGGGAGAGGAGGGGGAGAGCATGACGATCGCACGGGGACGGATGGCGGCCAGCGGCAGTGGCGATGATGGAGGTGTGCTGCCGATGGCTTTGGACGAGTCTGCCGCCCCTCCGAGTAGCAGCGGTGGCAACGGTGTGGGTGGTGTTGGTGTAAACGGCGTCAACGGCGTGGTCCAGCCACCTGAAGACCGTGTAGCTGCCCCTTCCCCCTGTCCCTCCCCCTCTCCCGTGTCACCACCCCCCGACCAATCGCCGGCGGCCGACGTCATTCCAGCAATCTCTGCATCTGCAGCATTTGCCAGCAACGCCATCGCCATCGCCATCGCAGGCAACAGCGCTGGGGCGCCCGTGGAGATCACTGACGACGACATTGTCAGCGGCCCTCCCCCTCCCAAACCCGTGCAGAGGAGCCCCTCTGACGGACACAACAAGGCCAGCAGCAATGGGAAGAAGCAGGACAGTGGCGGCGGCAAGGGGCGCAAGGGAGGTGGTGTGTTGAGGGTGTCCAATGGGGGTGGGGGAAGGGGTAGTGACGAGGCGGCTGGGGGGCCGTCATCTGTTGGGGACGAGGGGGAGGGGGGCAAGGCCGCCACCACGGAGCGGCCAGCGGGGTGTCGGCCCATCACCACCTACTTCGCACCCAAGGGCGGGAGCAAGCTCAAGGACGACGGCCAGGGGCAGGGGCGAGGAGGGGCCAAGAAGGCCGCAGACGCCTCAGCGGCTGCAGCAGCATCAGCAGCAGCAGCATCAGCATCAGCTCGGCAGCCGAACACCGGCGGCAAGAGCCCCGCCGAGAGTGCGCTGGAGCGTCAGGTGGGACAGCTCAAGCAGCAGCTGCAGGCAGTGCGTGACGACAAGGCCAGCGAGATGGAGCGGTCCCGGGCCAAGTTCGAGTCATATGAGAAGCAGGTGGGCAAGCAGCTGGAGAACGCGCGCATGGAGCTGGTGGAGATCGTCAAGGAGAAGGCCAAGCTGGAGCGCGAGAAGAAGGAGCTCAAGCTGCTCGAGGACCGGAAGCGCTTCGGCCAGCCGACGGTCGACGGCAAGTGGGAGGGCGGCACCGAGCAGGACGAGATATCGGCACTCCAGCGGCGCATCGACCAGGAGAAGGCCGAGATCCAGCAGATCCGAAACAACCTCACCAAGACAGTCGAGAAGAACCGCAAGCGCAACGCCGCTGCAGCGGCCCCCCCACCCCCACTCTCTCCCCCGCCCGAACACAACAACCAAGGCCAATTCAAAGTCCCAGAGCTGCCGTCACGTCCACCAGCAGCAGCAGCAGCAGCAGCGGCGGCAGCGGCATCAGACGACCAGGGGTATGGTGGGGATGACGTCGGGCAGCAGGGGCAGCAGCAGCAGCAGGGTGGGGGCGTAGCTGATCATGACATAGCCATGGGCAGTGGTGGTGGTGTTGGGGGCATTTTAAGTGGTGGTGGTGGCGTGTTGTCGACGACCCCCGAGTCGAATAGCGCGTGGCGGATGCCTTCGGTGCTGCCTGAGGACGAGGAGGGGATATGGGTGCTGCGTGAGCTGTGCAACAATCGCATGGAGTACCTCAAGAAGGAGGAGGCCGCCATCAAGGAGCGGCTCAACCTGCTCAAGCGAAACAGGGTCGTCTTCTCAAAGGTACACACGCCACTCCCACCCCCCTAGCCCCCCCGCCGCAACAAACATTACCCATGTCTCTTTTTGTGTTGGCGTAGGAGTGGCGGACCTACAAGGCGCAGGAGGTGTCGCAGTGGCGCAACTTCCAGATCCTCGAGCGTCACGGTCTGCGCTTCCAGCTGCTCAACATGATCGGCAAGGGCGGCTTCAGCGAGGTGTGGGAGGCCTACGACCTGCAGGAGTGCTGCCGTGTCGCCCTCAAGATCCACGCCATCCGCGAGGACATGCACCCCGTCCAGCGCGAGAACTACGTCAAGCTGGCCTTGCGCGAGAGCGACCTGCACCGCAAGCTCCGCCACTCGCGCATCGTCACCAACTACAACCGCATCGCCATATCCAGCAGCGAGTTCGCGAGCGTCCTCGAGTACTGCCCGGGGACCGACCTCGACTCGTATCTGAAGGAGCATGGCGCGCTGGGCGAGAAAGAGGCCAAGGGCATACTCATCCAGATACTCGCGGGGCTCAAGTACCTCTCACAGATGGTACGTTGGTGGGAGGTGGCTGGATGCATGCCTCCCTATCGATGTGTCTCTTATGGGTGTGTGTCGTGGATGGATGGATGGCCGCAGCAAGTGATCCACTACGACTTGAAGCCGTCCAACATCCTCTTCTCGCGCGGGCAGCTCAAGATCACCGACTTCGGGCTGTCCAAGAAGCTGGGCGGCGGCGAGGACGCCATCGAACTCACCACCATCGGGGCCGGCACATACTGGTACCTCCCGCCGGAGTGCTTCCCGCCGCCCGGCACCACACCCAAGATATCCAGCAAGGTCCCTCCCTTTGTCGCCATGGAAAATATGTATCCGTCAGTGCGAAACTGAATGGGTGGGTGTTGTCTTTGTCTGTGTGTGTTCAGGTTGATGTGTGGTCGGCCGGCGTGATGTTCTTCGAGCTCATCTTCGGCCAGCGCCCTTTCGGCCACGGGCAGAGCCAGTCGACCGTCATGCGCAACCAGACCATCGCCGCCCTCGCCCCCCACTCACTCACCTTCCCGCCCTCCCCCAAGCTCTCCCAGGAGGCTCAAGCATTCCTCAGACGCCTCCTCAACCCGGACGTGTCGGCCAGGCCCGATGTCCTCGAGGCCTTCAACGACCCATACCTGCGGCAGAGACAGGTGCGGGGCGGACAGGGAGGGGGCAGGGGCGGGGGAGGGGGAGGGGCTGTGGGTGCTGCAGCTGCTGCTGCTGCCGCGGCGTCTGGTAGTGGGAATGGCGGAGGGACGGACACCACTTGATGGAGTGATTGAGAGAAATGGATGGATTGTTGGTTGGAGAGAGGAGACAGACGGAAGTAGATGTAGAGGGATGGACGGACGGATGGTTGGATGGATGGATGGACGGATGCTTGAGAGTCGAGGGAATACTGCCGCCATGATGGCTTGGCTTGACTTGATTGCATGCATTCCTCCATGTGCGTGTGTGTGTCGTGTTGTATGCTGCGTCGTGTACCGACCAATTAAACGTGTTTGTGCCACACAGTCGACTACAACAACGCCATTAATGGGTCGTCAAAAACCCAACATATCCACGGCACACATCATTAAGGCTTAAGCAGACACACACACACACACACACATACACGATGTGTATTCTGTGGCATCAACACAATTCACTACCTACCGCCACTCAGTCGTATGGGTGCGTGTTCGTACCACGCAACCGCACACAGCCACCGCCAGACCGTACCGTTCCCATCAGGGTGGTGCATCCATCCTCTCCTCGTGTCCGCACCCCCAAGCTGTACACACCAACTGCACGACCACACATCACGCCAGCGCCACCCTCTGCCTCTCCTGCTCTTCGTTTCTATCGCCCTGCGGCCCCGTCGCCATCGCCGGCGGCCCCCCGCTCTTCCCGCCGAGGTTGTCGATGTCGTGCTGCGACAGGAAGGGCACATACAGACGCACGTAGTGCTCCAGGTCCTGCAAACCACACAGATGGATGGATGGATGGATGGCAGCCACCATACATCCTGACTGACCCTGGTTGAGAGAGATGGCTGGGTCTCCTGGGCAGCGGCGTGCAGGTGGGTGGCCGTGACGTGGGTCGAATCGTCGTGCAGTGCGTGGATCTGGGCTGTGTTGACCAGCGCCTGCAGATATCGATATGGGAGCAGACAGTTATGGGAAGACTCTCTTGCGTGAGAAGGAAGGGATATGCACCCACTTGTATGTCTGCGCCGGTGGCGTGTGGCGGCAGCTCCCCGCCCACAGCAGAGAGATCCACGTCAGACGCCAAATGCAACCTGATTGAGGCACCCACACACCCACACACAACCATCATACCGCACCGTGCGTGTCTGTCTTTCTGCCTGACTGCTCACACACCTCTGTGTAGCCTTCTGCAGGATGTCCAGCCTCTCAGCTGCATCGGGCAGCCCGCAGTATATCACCTGCACACGGAAGGACCGGACCGTCCAGGGCACACAAACACACACGTCATCGCTGATGATGGCTCAATGGTTGTCTGACTGCTGTTTGTCATGCCTTCTCGAGCCGCCCCGGTCGCAAGAGGGCGGGATCGACGAGGTCGGGCCGTGAAGTGGCCGCCAACACCGCCACACCCTGACCAACCAGGATATGCACACGGTATGTGTGGGTGTGGGTGCCTGCTGTGTGCTGACTAACTTGTCGGTCCTCGACCCCATCGAGGTAGCATAGTAGCTGGTTGACAACGCGGTCCGTCACACCCGTGCTGTCGGCGCCACGGCTGGTGTGGGTATTTGGTTGGAAGCACATAAACACAAAGAGGACAACAAACACATGATAAACGATATATGGACGGACGGATGGTTGGATGGATGGATGGACACCCGTGGTTGGTTGGTTGGTTGTTTGGGTGGGTGTCCCCCCGACCTACCGTGGTGCGAGTGCCTCGAGCTCGTCGAAGAAGATCATGGCGGGGGCCGCCCGCATGGCCCGGTCAAACACGCCACGGATGGCAGCCTCCGACCCCCCGATGTACTTGCTCAACAACTCGGGACCCTTCACACTGCATCAGCCATCACAACACAACAAAACACAACACAAAACAGCCCTTCACAGTGGCCGCCGTGCTGTCGCAAATCGTACCCAATGACGCGTAGGCCGCATTCCTGCGCGGCGGCGTGTGCGAGCAGGGTCTTGCCGCAGCCAGGGGGGCCGATGAGGATGGCCCCTTGCTTGACGGGTATCGGGGCCTGCTCGAACAGCACCTTGAATCGGTGGGGGAGGGTCAGGAGGTCCGACAAGACCTGCTTGGCCTGACCGATGGGAGGAATGCATGGACGACAACAAAGAGAGTGTGCAGGGGACACCCACCCCTGGTTTGTGTGTGTTCTGTGTGCGCGTGTGGGTGTGATGGCCCACCGACCTCGGTCATGCCGCCGATGTCGTGCCAGCCAATAGCCGACCTGCACAAGGTGAGTCAGCACCCGGGGATATCAACGGCTGCACTGACTCCCTCCCTCACTCACTCCCCCACTCACTTGAGGAAGTCCTGCCCCTGAAGAGCACGTGGCGTGACGCTCTCCAAAGCCGCCTCGACATGCTCCCGGCCCACACACCGGTCACCACTCCTCGACGCCTCCTCGACGGCAGTGTTGACCAACGCCTACGAGAAAGAACAGCGCAGCGCTGTGTGCTGGACTCACTCACTCACTCCCCCGCTCACCCGCAGGTCAGCTATCACGAAGCCGTCAGTCTGTTCCGCCACCCATCGCCGACCCGACTCACTGCTCGTGACATATACACAGACACAGCCATATATACCAAGATGGACGCGTAAGCCCCCCTCGCTGACCTGGTGAGTTCGGTGCCAACGGCGATATTGGCGGCCTGGTGTGGCGTGGTTACGGCAAGGATGTTTGTGAGCATGGTGGTGCGGGAGGCCTCGTCTGTCGGGGCGATGTCGGCGAAGGCCTCGAAGGTGAGCGGCGACCGCAAGACCTTGTTCAGAGAGGAGGGCGACTGGACCGTGGCTGATGGGAGGAAACAAACACGACAGAGAGAGGAGGTTGCGGTGTGTGGCATGTGTGTGCGGATGTAGATACCGATTAGTATGGGTGGCTCCTCCCCCGTGGCGCGGCATTGCTTGGCGGCGAAGTGCATCGCCGTCAGCCAATCGCAAAGCGCCGCACTCAAGTGGACACTCCTCTCCTCTGTGTCAACACACGCACACAAACACGGTCACATGGACACATACCGAAATGCTTTCCCCTCCGTCCCTCTCCCGACCTGCCACGCCATAGTGTGGCGATTCCTCCTCCACCACAGGGCACAGCACATCCAGATCATCCAGCACCACAGCCACCGACCCCCCATGGCCATGCCTGCCTCCCCGCCTCATTGCCTCACGCAGCACCAGGAAGAGAACTCTCTCCACGGCCGAGTAGGGCACCGTCTCACCAGCCCCGCCCAAGGCCGCACACGACACGCGAAGGCCTATCGTGCCGTTCTGCGTCGCCCAGTGCGTGAGGTAGGCCGACAGCAGGGATGACTTGCCGGAGCCGGGGGGGCCGCTCAACTGAGGAAAAGACAATGCGAGCAAAAGGTGTATGAGTGTCCCGCTTGAGCGTCTATCTCACCAGGAGAGATGACACGCATCTCTCGGCCAATGTGTCGGCGGCCTCCCAGAACGGCCCGTGGTCGAAGTACTCCACACCTAGACGCTCGTCGCCCCTGTTGTCGAGCCCGCGACTGTCTCCAGGGTAGGATGGCGGCTCACACACGACTGTGACGCCCTCACTGGCGAGCAGACGGCTCACAGACCGCTCAAGGGGCGTCTGCTGGGGTGGGGGCTCCTCTGCGTCAGCCGTGGTGCCATTGATGAGACTCGCCGCTGAGAAAGAGAGAGAGAGAGAGAGAGATGGGTGTCTTGGGTGCGTGCATTCCTTTCCCCATCTTTGTTCACCGGTTGGCGTGGTGCATGGCGGTGCGACGATGCATCGTGTGGACGAGAAGAGCCGCAGGAGGCCCTTGTCCACCACCTCGCTCGACAGCACGAAGTAATGCGGCAAGGGCCATCCCTCAGAACAGGCTGACAAACACACACACAGAGAGACACACAGACAGATAGACAGGAAGGAGGAGATTGCTACGGGTGTGGGTGTGGATGTGTCGTTTGCTCACTTCCAGCAGCGACCGGCACAAATCCCGAGGGCGATCCGTTGGTCTCTGCCCGCGTCTCCATGGCGGCCCTCACAGCTGCCGGCCAGTGGGGGCTGGGCTCTCTCGGCAGATCGGCCGTCAGCTGGTCTGTCTCATCCTCACCATTGCTGTCGGCCCCCACCTCCGTGTACATGAAGGTCACCAGCACCGCAACCTCCATCTCTCCCTCTCCCTCCCCTCCGCCACCACCATCTTGGCCCTCTGCCTCTCCCTGTCCTTCCACGACGGCTGTCGGCTCTCCCTCGTCATGCCACCAAGCCACCTCATCCACGACTGCTCGCGGATCATTGAGATCACCACCAGCATCGCCATCGCCATCGTGTGGAGCATGGTCCACAGCAGCACCCCCAGCAGAATCCCCGGGAGAGCTTTCCTCGTAGAGATCGCCTTCATCCTCCTCGCTGCTCCGACCCAACACACCGGATTGTCTGTCGAGCTCGAATGTGGGCGGCCTGACGGTCGAGAGGCGCATGACGGTGCCGTCGGCGAGAGGGACGCCGCGGAAGAAGAGCGTCTCGTACCGCTGCTCGCGCCTCGTTGTGTCCAGCAGGAAGGACCGCTGGAGGGCCAGCTGCCCGATGGTCGATGTCAGGAAAGCCTCTGTGGCCGGATCTGAGACAGACAGACAGACAGACAGACAGACAAGGCGAAAGTGGGAGTGGGCTGATTGTGGGCGGGGCGGTAGGTGAGCTGGTGCGTACCAGTGTGTGGCAGGATGGGTGTGAGTAGGAGAGATGGGATGAGGATGGGCGCCCGTGTGCATGGGGTGGCGTACACGGTCGACCCGGAGAACAGACGGTGGGACCAACGGAAGATCTTAACGCAGCAGGCAGACAGACAGACATGGATCAAGACGCACTCAGAATACGGCCACGGGGATGATGGTCTTATATACCTCTGACAGGACGATCCACCCCTTCTTGACTCTGGGGTCGCCCTTTACCCACACAAGCCCCCCGCCAACCACACTTTCACCACCATCACGCTCTCCCTCTCCGCCATCCGGCCACCCTGCCATTATCCACACCAAACGGCCCCCAGCCACATGAGCCAACTCCCCACGATTCACATAAGCAATCGCGTCGTTGCAACTCTCATCGCCCCCGCCACTAAACGCCCCGCTCGGACAGACGCGAAAAGGCCGCAAAGGCGACTGCGCCACAAGTGCCCCGCTGTCGCCAGTACTGGCGAGCAGGGACCTGCTGACGTGGGGTGGGTGTTTGCGGTCTCTGGCTTCGATGGCGAGCTCTGTGTTGCGGGAGAGCAGGATGAAGTCTGTGGGCGGGGGTGGGGAGGGCGGCAAGCAGTGGAGGAAGATGGGCGTGGTGTTGTGGATCCACACGGGGAAGCTGAAGGAAGGCATCAACACGGCCACCTGCTCCAGCAGATGATCCTGATACACACACACATATACCCCACCCACAACACAGACCCACACAGACAGACAGCATCGATATGCAAGCCGCTGTGTGCGTCTGTCTGTCTGTCTGTCTGTGCCGTTGTCCTCCTCACCTCAATGAAGGTCGCCTGCCTTTCCACCACCTCCCAGTCGTCCTCACTCTCCGGCCGCAGCATCACCCTCACAGCCAACGCGTCAATCACCACCCCGCCACCCACACTCGACACCCCCACCCTCTCGCCCTCCTTGAGACGCAAACACCTCCCCAGCAGGCCGGGCACCTCTATCACGTCGCCGTCTCGATGACAGAGACCGCCCGTCCACCCGGCATAAAGCGCCGGAATGGTGGTTGGTTTGCCCTCATCTCGGTATGGTAATCGTGTGAGCTTGAGGACGGTGCAGAAGTGGCCTGAGGGCGGGTGGAGGGCGTTGGCTGCCTTTGGTGGGATGGCCACGAAGCACGAGCGGGCCTCGGAATGGACGACGGTCAGATGGTGAGTGCTGGTCATGCTTCCGCTGCTATGCTATCCTTGCATCAGCAGGCGCATGGTGCTGATTCTCAACGTCATAGTCACCGTCACTACGACGGCTGCCGGGACGGCCTCAGATCAGCCACCAAGATCTGCATCGCCAGTTCGTGCGCATCTGAAGCAGACGAACATGAGAACAAAAGCATAACAACAGATGAAGCCATGAGGTTCTGTGATCTCTGTGATCTGTTCTCACGGGAGAGGAAGGGGAAGGGGAGGGGAAGGAGAAAACGCGAGCAACGCCCATTGCGAGCTTGACCACATGGCCTTTTCTCCCATTTCCTGCATGTTTTGGCGCATTTTCTTCAGCCAATCGACAGGTGGTTGAACACAGAAGATAATCAATAAGCAAAATCGCCAAACGAATTTGCCAGATTCGAGAAAACCGGCAATTCGATCCTCACTCGATCCAATTGGCAAATGAGCCCTTTACGGCGATTTTGGTGGACCTGTGAGCTCATCAGGAGCCTCGATGAAGGGCGCGAATGACGTGTGGTCACATCTGCGTCCAGTTGAGCTGTTCGATTTCTGCGAGCTTCTGCGACACCACGTCTCTAGAAACCCTACTTGTATCCTAGTGTCGAAAACCAGAGTCGTGTGTCTCCGCTCCACTGCTGACCAATTTCTTTTCTGCTGCCGTGTGTCGAAGGCGCTCGCAA
This sequence comes from Vitrella brassicaformis, assembly GCA_001179505.1. Classification (NCBI taxonomy): domain Eukaryota; family Vitrellaceae; genus Vitrella; species Vitrella brassicaformis. The sequence continues at coordinate 13,295 of CDMY01000592.1, read as the reverse complement.
ACCAAAAGGGAAGGAGGAAGAGTGAGAAGGCCTTGAGGCCTTCAGGCCTTGAGGCTTTATGACGTTGACGTACGTCGGCAGGCAACGAAAGAAAGAAAGAGACAGCGGGGGGTGGCTTCTTGCCTGCTTGATCTATCAGGGAAACGGGCAGAGGGATGCCTATTCGCCCGCAGTCAACAGCATTCGCCCCCTCGGGAGCACGTCATCGTGCAGCCAGATCTGCAGTTGCAGTTGCAGTTGCACGTCATCTGTGTGCGTCTTGTTAATTACGAGCAGCCGGCTGCTGCAAGCGCAATCGCACGGTGAGGGGGTGGCGTTATAATGCTGATGGATTGAGTGCTTTTATGCTCTTCCGTCCCGTCTGTGTGCAGACCTTGGTCGAGTCGAGGAAGAAGACATCATCATCATCATCCCTGAGAGCCTTTCGCACCGAGATGGAGCCAGTCGGCCAAACGGGCTGCTCCAGATTCTACAGTGCTGCATGGCGGCTGCTTGCGCAAGGGCACCATAGGCACGGTGCGCTCGCCCAGCGTTGGGCGGCCGGTGCCTCGAGATTCTATCTATCATTACGGGAGGAGTGAGCTGCACGAGCTGAGTGACGCCGGGAACCCCCGAACAGCGGGCCTCTTCCTCGCCCTCATCCCGTGCTCACCCGCCGACTCAAGGACGCCCTGCGGGCCGCCACATTCGCCGACGGCACACAGCTGGACGCTGTGGTGCCGTTCGACTACTCGCATCTGGAGTGGTGTCACCTGCTGCAGGCCCTGTGGCTGAGTGGAGCACCAGCGCTGGGATGAGGCGGCAGACGCTCTCAGACCTGCGCGGCAGGGCAGCTTCTGCCACCTCCCGGCTCCATCATCACGCGAGACGACCTCAACAAGTTCCGAAGCAAACAGGTCCGCACACACCGGGGCGGGGAGATCATTCAGGCATTCATGAGCCTCGAGGACAGGTATGTATTTCTTATGATGCATCCGTGTGTGGTAGGCATTCCTGGCGGAGCCGCGTGTTGTGGCGCTGTGGAAGCTGGTGGGCCGGCACGTCAACTTTGGCGGGGAGGTTTGACAACGACCCTGATGGGGAGCTGCTGGCCACCCTCAAGGACCAGGCGCCCTTCCGCAGTCGGCTGTCCCCGCCCCTCAGTGCCGACCATCCATTCCAGCGACACAGCTGCGGCCACAGTGACGACAAGGGCTGGCACACCGACGGCGACATGCTCGACGCGTCCTTCTCATCGTTCCTCACGTCCGTCATCTTCCGGCTCGTCGAAGTGGCATCTAATGCGCTGATCATACTGCAGTAAGTGGGTGGGTGGGTGCCAAGAACGATCTCATACAAGCATTGGGCGACAGATTTCTGTGGCTGTCCGTCTTTGTGTGTTTGTTTGTTCGTTTCCTGCCTACCTGCCTGCGTCGCACACTGTGTTCAGGGGTGCTCTTGACGGGAAGGAAGATGACAGGCCTTTTCGACGAGGGTAGAAAAGGCTTGTCATCTTCCAGGTGCCACCGAGAGGCGTCGGGCGGTGCTCGTGACGCCGCTGGACCACCCCTTCGTCACCTTCGTGCGCGCAAACACGACCGAGCCGCACCTTGTGGACGGACGACGATACCAACTTCTCTAAGGCGTTCCCTTTGTCGACGGCCATGGTGCGTCCGTGGCTGGGTCCCACTTTCCCCACAATGATGGTCGGAGAAGATCTTAGCTAAGCTAGACGGCGGGCGACAATGGGGGCGCTGATGATGTGCGGCAGTCTGTATGGTGACGACGCGTGGGTATGGTCTCAGTGTCTGTCTGTCTGTGTGTGTGTGTCTGTCTGTCGATATGGCCAGCATGGGTGTGTATGAGTGCGTGCTGGGTGGGCTGAAGGGACGATGTGCGAGTGAGTGAGTGTGGGCGGGCGGGTGGGTGGGCGTGCCGATACTTTGATTGACCGGATGCATGTGTTGTGTGACGTGACGTCATGTGTGTGAGCGAGACTATTGCATGAAGACGATGAATGTCTCGTACGTCCACCTCCTTGCTATGACTCAGTCGTTTCGTGTCTGTCCCATCCATCGCCCTTGAATCCCCCGCCCCCCAAGCCAGCCACACACATACACACGGCAATCCATTAAATCCGCCAAGGCAGCCAGCCATCCGCGAACACATGCACGCGCACGCCATTTCAAAGACACATGAAGGGAAGGGCTGCAGGGCCTCTCTGTCTCTCTGTCTGTCTGTCTGTCTGTCTGTCTGGGGGTATATGTGTGTGTGTTCCATCCATCCATCCATCCACTAATCCTGCCTGCCTGCCTGCCTTTCTGCCTGCTTGCGTGGCTGGCTGTGTGTGTGGGTGTATTGGTCTGTCTGTTCCATCCATCGGCGGCGTCACTCACTGGACAAAGGCACTCACTCATGGATGCATGGATGGACGAGAGAGGTCAGTCATGACTCATGAAGGAAGGCATGAATCGAGACAGTATATGGATACACACACGGGGAAGAGAGGCGGGCCCTCTGTGTGTGTGCGTGTGGTGGTGTGTTGGTTGGTTGGTGCGGCGATGGATGGATGGATGGATGGGTGGGAGAGCGAAGAAGGTCCTTCCTGCCTGCCCTGCTCTCCTGGCTCTCTCTTACACGCACCCTCTTTGATGTGTCCGTGGGTGGGTGTGGGTGTGGGTGGGTGCGTGGGTGTGATGGCATTCGTTTAAACGCATGAATTGCCCTTGCATGTGTGTGTGTGTGTGTGCGTGTGTGTATGGGGCTGGCCTTTCTCCCTCCCTATGCGAAGAAGAAAATCAGTGAGTGAGTCCCATGCAATCGATTCCACACAATACAACACAACACAACATAACACGGGCGGACAGGCGACCACGACACACAACACACACTCAAGCCCACGCAGCATAGCACGACAGCCAGCCATCCAACCAAACAAGCAGTCTCATCTCGGCGGTATTGCGCGCGATGTGTGTTGTGTGTAGTATGGGGTGTGTGGGTATGTGATGGTCTGTCTGTCTACTTGGCGTGGCCATCGCGGTCACGCTTCTTGCCCTTGGACATGTGGGCGTAGTTGATGGGCTCCTTGCCCTTCAGCCGGGGCGACACGCGCAGCCCCACCCCATCCCCTCCCCCCCCGGCAGCCTGGTTGTTGCCCTGTGTGGGGCCACGGCGCACACGGCGGCCCTTGGAGCCACCGCCACCGCCCCCAGCAGCAGCAGCAGCGGCGGCGGCCGGTGCGGGTGGGCCCTGGTCGATGTTCATGTGGTTGCCGTCGTCGACGTCCATGTCGCCGTCGTTGTCATGGTTGTCGGGGAGGCCGTAGTCCATCTGAGGAAACGGCGGGTTCGGCGGCATCACGGGATACCCTACATGGATGGATGGATGGACACACAGAGAGAGGGGGAGAGGGGGGAGATGGGGTGGTGGGTGGGTCTCTCTCTGTGTCTCTCTGTGTGCTTGTGTGTGGGCAGGTGGGTGTGCGGGGGTTTGTGTGGTTTGTGTCTCCTCTACTACCAAACGTATACGTACCCTCAGGGTAGTTGGCCTGCAACTCGCCCAGGAAGTGCTGGTACCTGCACACACGAACAAACGAACGACAAGACCACCCGACCACAACCACAACAACAGACATGTCCGTGCCCATCCATTCATGTGCCTGTCCTCATTGGTCGCTTACCTCCTCTTGTCGACGATGTCGAAGAAGGGGTGGTACAACGCCTGCACAGCCGTGATGCGACGGTCCGGCTGATACGTCAACATGCTGACACAGCAATAACCACAGCCACAACCACAACCACAACCACATCAACATCACACACATGACCCCCACACACCCCAACCGACCCATCCGCCCCCCCTGTGTGTGTGTGTGTGCTGCATCAACCCACCGAGTGAAGAGATCCACGGCCAGCGAGTTGCGGTCGATGTCGGTGCGGCCGTAGGGGCGGTACCCGGCGGCCTGGGAGATGGAGTCGTGGCTGCGGCGCAGCAGCGCCGTGATGCCGTCACGCGGGTCGCGCACAAACTTCGGGAAACGCTAAACACACACACACACACACACAGACAGAGAGAGAGAGATAGATGAATGTTGTGTTGTATTGTCTTGTGTGTGTGTGAGGGGGTCACGTTGAACTGGTCGGCGTAGGTGAACGCTTCGCTGCCCGGCCAGATGGCGTTGGTGGGGGTGCCCAGCGTGTTGAGCATCTTCATCAACGTCTCAAACTGACAGACATGTGGCAACACAGACACAGACAGACACACACACGTAGACACGGACAGATGGGCACACAGGCAGATGGATGTCTGTGTCTATGTGTGTGTGTGTGTGTGGTGTTTGGTTGTGCAGCGCACCTCAGTGTGGCCGTTGAAGGCCGGCATGCCGCTCGTCAACTCTATGAAGATGCACCCAGTGGACCTGACGACGGCACAGGACCCACACACATACACACATACACACACACCAGAAGTGCACGGCTCCTTTCCCTCCTCCCTCTCCCTCTCTCTGAGTGTTGTGTCGTTTGTCGGCTGACTGACCAGATGTCCAGGGCATAGGTGTACTTGAAGTTGGCCGGTCCCATGAACAACTCGGGGGGGCGGTACCTGCACACACACACACGTCCCCCGAGAAAGAGAGAGACACTGCTGAATGCACTGTGCGATGCTCTGTATGTCTGTGTGTGTGGGGGGGGGAGGGGGCTAATGGGTTGGGTTGTGTGCTCACCACTGAGTGGCCACCTCGTGCGACATCAACTTAGTCGGAATCGTCACCGTGCGGGCCAAACCTGAGTGAGGAACACACACACACACAGAGAGAGAGAGAGAGAGCAAAGAGGCCGAGTGGATGGATGGGCAGATCTGTGTGTTGCCACGATGTGTGCGGTCACTGACCGAAGTCGGCAATTTTGACGATCCAGTTGTTGGTCATGAGGATGTTCTGCGGTTTCAGGTCACGGTGGATGACTGCACACACACGCACGCGCAAACAGAGATACGTCAGAACATGGCTGTGGACAGAAGAATGGTGGGTATGATGTGCGCCATAGTGCCAGGATGGCGTACGTCCTTTGCAGTGCATGTAGGCGATGCCGTTGAGTATCTGGAACATCACGCGGGCCAACTGCTCCAGCGTCGGCACTGCATACACACCACACACACATAGAAACCAACACGGGAGCCCTTCGCCACCCTCTCCCTCTCCCTCTCCCCGTGTGTTTCCGTGTGTGTGTGTGGGGGGGGGTGCGTACCGGTGTTCCTGGGGAGTAGTTTGTCGGGGTTCCAGTTGGGGTAGTTGATCTGGTTCTCCCTGGCACAGATGGTACGGAAGCGTCCGACGTCGCCGGCCTCGCACAGCTCGAAGATGAGGTACACGATGGTGGCCATGGGGTCGGAGGGGTCCATGTCCACCTTGTGGAGGGTGACGATGTTCATGTGGCCCCTCAACGCCATCAACGCATTCACCTGGCACACACACACACACACACACGGAGAGATGGGGGGGACGTGGGGGAGATGAGTTTGTTGTGGTGCGTCGTGTTGTGTGTGGGATTGCGTGTGGTTCAGGCCTCACCTCGCGCATCGTGGTGGATTCTATGCCCTCGCCCCCATTCCATTTCCTCATCTGCACACAACACAACACAACACACCGAGTGCACAGAAGAGATGCCATTGTCACCATGCATTCCCTCTCGGGATGATCAGTCAGTGGCGTGGTTACCTTCTTGATGGCCAGGGGTGTGCCCTGGGGGACCTCAGTCAACGTGCGATTCGTCACGGCAGCTACACAGCCATACGTTCCTGCACACCAACACAATATGTACGCAGACAGACAGGAGGTATTCACGTAATGGAGAGCCTCAAGAAATGCCGATGCATCCAGCCACGCGTCCGCGCATCCACACAGAGCAAAATGCACCATCCATCCGACGCATTCCATCCCGCCTCCCTCAGTGCATCACGTCCCGCGCCGTGTCTCACGCTTCCCCGGCTCCTCTCACCCTCCCTCTCGTCCCGCCAGCTCACCTGATCCGAGCATTCGGCTGAAAATGAAGTTTTGGACCACATAGGGGTCGTGCTCCATGGTTTCTGCGGCCTGCGCCATCCTCAACAACCCAACAACTCGCAGAAACCTTCTATACTGCCTTTTAGGCGGCTGAGGGTGATACAAATCAGGCGGCCATACCCAGAGAGCGATGCAAAGGCCGCACGGGACAACTCCAAACCAACTCCAATACTCACAGCTCGCAGAGAAACCCTACGTTTACATCAAACCCCAGCGCAGTGAATAGGAGGATGGCGGCCATGAGAGCTGACGGTGAGGACGGCCAGCAGCAGCAAGAAGGGCAAGATGCCGAGGGGGTCTCCCCTCCCTCACGCCCCGCACTGCCACGAGGCGCCGGACGCCGAGGTGCGGACCGAGCAGCTGAGCCGCTTTATCAAACAGGCCGAAGCTGACGCCAAGAAGCGCGAGACCACCAACCGCCAGCTCGAGGCCGATCGGGACAACTGGAAGCGCAAGTGGAAGACCGAACTGGACAGAGTGCACAAGTAGGATACACTGATGCAGGGAAGGTCCCTCTCTGTGCGCATGGAGGATGTGCGCGTGTGTGTTGTGTTGCTGGTTTTCGTGTGTGCAGATTGCAGGCTGAGAGTGTGCGTCAGGTGGAGGCGGTGCGGCGCGAACCTTCAGGAGCAGGTGGAGGCACCGCAAAAAGAGCTACACACACACAGGTGAGGTCGCACGGGCTGGCAAGGGACGCACGCACTTTGCCCCTGATGCATCCATCGCCATCCATGATGGGTGCGTGTCATTGTTCCTTGCACCTTTCTCTCTCTTCAGGGACCGCAGCAGCCAGCTGCGGCATCTGCTGAGGATCAGGGATACCACACAAGAATGGTGGGTCGCTGGCATCGTAATACACACGCACAGGGGGAGAAAGAAGAGAGAGCCGCCACGCCTACCCCTTGCATAGCCATCCTCTCCTGTCGCTCACTCACTCAGCTCTCCCACCATCTCCCTCTCTCCCCCTCTGCCCCCGTCCACATCCCTCCCGAGGCCACACCAGCCGTCCAGGCCCTCAAAGCCGAGCACAACAAGACCCTCTCCTTCATCTCCGGCACTCTGGGGATGCCCGGCTGCACAGAGGGAGCACAGATACCGATGAGTATGTATCCACTGGGTCCATCCTTAGTCAGTGAGGCCTGCTGCCTGCCTGCCTGTCGTGCGTGTGTGTGTGTGTGTGTGTGTGAGGGGGGAGGGCAACGGAGGGTGTGGGTATGGGTGACTGTGTGTCTGTCTGTCTGTCTGTCTGGCGCATGGAGTCGCCCATACACATACACAGAGATCTCTGCGGTACATGTCGTCGTTGTGTACTATACTTAGTCCCTCCCTGTCTGCCTCTCTGGTGGCCTTCCGTACCGATGGAAAAGAAGAAACGACACACGAGGCCGACCGACCAGTCAACTACTTGCCGACACCACACAACACATCACATCACATCACACACACACGGGGGGCGCGCCGCAGGGTAAAGTACGAGTAGCGGAATGAAGTGGCTTCGCGGAGTGTTGTGAATGAATGAATGGTGTGTGCTGGTCGAAGACAAGTGAAACGAAATGAGAGTGTCGATTCGTTCTTCTTTCTGTATCCCCTCGCTGTCTGGCTGGCTGTGTGTATGGCTGTGTGTGTGTATGGCGGGAGACAGAAAGACGGACAGACAAAGAGGAGACATCATTGGATTGGATCAAAGTGGAGACATCCAGTCATGGTCCAATCATGATACGTCCACGCATTGTCTCACTCACGATCATTGGTCCCATCCATGAGCCTTTCATCGATCCACCCTTGTCGAAAGTGATCAGTCATTTCTTTGTGGCTCCGAGAATCATCGTCACGCCAAGGCTGCATGCCGTCGAAGACTGCACCAGTTATGCACACAACACACAGACAGACAGACACGGATATACATCCATGACAAATGAGCATTCATTCCTTGCCTCTGGCCTCAGCAGAAACGCCGCTGCTGCTGCTGCTCCCTGCGGCGGGAGGGGGTCCGTCATCATCATCGTCATCTGCAGACACCAGCCAAAGTGATGTGCCTGGCTGCATTAACTCTGTCGACCTACCTTCCTACCTTTTCGCAGTTTGTCGACGAGGGCGGGGTCGTAGGATCCCATTGTCAGGTGCTCCAGCAGGAGCAATCGCTCGGCAAATGTCGTCGGCCGGCCGAACCGCAGCTGCCACCACGCGTCAGCCACCACGATGGCCTTCTCGACCCAACTTCCGTCTTTGAGTTCCTGCAGCTTGGTCATGTCGCCGCCGCAGTCCTTCAGGATCTCCTTTTCTGTCTTCTTTTTCTTCTCGCAGAGTACCTGATAGCGGCACACACGCTCAGACGATGCGTCGGCACTTGGCTGACGGACCTTTGTTGGCGGGACTTTGATCTGTGCCAGGATGTGGGCGGCAGCCTCTACACACAGCCACAGAACATCGCAAGCATTAATGAAGCTCAATCATCATGATGCACATACGCATGTGAACACACAGTGAACACACTGTGCACCTTCTCTCACCCTGAATTATCGGGTGGTTTGCGTGGAGGTCGACGGGCACAGGGATACAGACCAAGGAGGGCGACGGTGACGGGGACTCTCCGAGAAAATCATCAACTGAAGAGACACACACCGCACGGACAACAAAGAGACATGATCATTCATATCGACGCATCTCGCCATACGTTCAAATTCGTCGGGTGTGGCTCCCTCGTCGAGTGCCGCTGTCGCAGCTTCTTTGGCGACCAGGGCCGTCTGCACGTCGACCGTTGGTGTCGCCTCGTCGAGTGCCGCTGTCGCAGCTTGCTTGGCGGGCAGCGCCGGCTCCAACGCCTTGGCTTGCAAGAAAGACAACAACAGAATGAGAACCGTCTGGCCCTTCATCTTGCTTCACTGTTGATTGATTGATGTTGTCTCTGTCGATTGATTGATTGACTTTGCTTGTCTGTCTGTCACTGCGTGTACACTATGTACGTATGCATATGTATGTACGTGTGTACGGATGTGCACCTTCTCCAGCTCTTCTCACTCCATCTCTTATATATCACCTCGCACAGACAGAGAAACGCTCACTCATCCTCATCTCCTGACAGACAGACAGACAGACAGACAGACAGCCAGACACACACAAGCTGCTCTCTGCTGCATGCTGCACAGTCGCCGTATATAGCCGCACACAACAGCCACAAACTTCAAGTTGAACGTCCACAGACGAGAGTCGGTGGTCAGTCATGCATTGTGGACCCCTGATGGCCTTTCTACTTTCGAGGTGGGGCTAGGGGCCGAGGAGACGAGGCACGGGTCGTTCTGCTCACACACACACACACCCCAAGACGACTCGTGCGCATGTCGGATACCAAGCCCGTTCATTCTCTTGATTCCAAAACGAAAACCATCCGCCCCGTTCCGCCCGGTTGACTGCGTCGCGCTGTCTGTTTGTGTGTAATACTGCCATGCCACCTACGCAGAGCATCCTGACATCACAGGACACTTTGGTTCTCCGTTGGCGACGTCCCTTGTTGGTCGCTGGCGGCCGTGCCCCACTGAAGCAACCACTCATCGCCGAAGAGCTCGGGCACTTCACTAGACGTGCGAGGATGGAGAATAAGATGGCGAATATAAAATGTAGGTAGCGATGTACTCGCTGTCTCCCGCACCACCTGTACGCACACAACGCGGAAACAGACCACATGTCTACCCTTCGGTTCCGTCTCTTTCTCTTCTCTACTGACAATGTGTGTATCACGATGTGTGTTCTCTACTGACGATATCGCGTGCCTCCTCTGCTGCAGCCCGGGTGATGATGCGCTCGTAATGCCGTGTCGGCTTGCAGCGGCAGGCGACCTGGTCCATCTCATGCTCGGCCAGGGCATGGATGCGCTCAGCAGCCGTCTTGCCCTCCTCGTCACTTGTACGGGGTGGACGAACGAGAGGGATTGGCAGACGAACGGTCAGAAGGACGGCAGGCGAGGTCACTGGGGGGCGAGCTCTGCACGGACACAAAAAGAGGAAGGAAGAAGCTTTCAAGAGATGAACCCCATCCACCACACACGTGCATCCATTCGTGTGTCCGTACGTTCCATGACTCTGTCGATGTATTTCTCCAAGAGCGCGATCAGGGGACCCGTCGGTTTCTTGGAGTGGTTGATGGCGACGTTGAGAAACAGCCAGAGAGCTGCCTCGGCGAGCGGCGTGCCTCTAGCGCCTTTATCGGCCGAGCCGCGGACGAGCGTGGCGGCCTTCACGCACACCTTCTTGATGGCCGTGTCGTATGCCTCCATTGCTGCGGCCCGGGTCGTGATGCAGTTGGGCCGCGTGGGGATGCAGTAGAGGGCCAGCAGGCTCATCTGGCCCTTCGCCAGCCGAAAGATGCTGTCGGCGGCCTCATTGGTGGGGAGAGCGAGCAGCAGGACGGTCAATGCAGCGCAGACGATGTCGCTGACGAACGAGATGTCCTGCTGCCCCTCCCTGTCCTCGATGATGGCCATGAGGTTGCCCAGCGTGATGAAGGGCTCGCTGGGTCGGCTGTTGAGTGGCGGCTGGGGTGGCAGGGGGAGGCCAGTGGTTGTCCTGACGCGGCGCGTCATCTCGGTGTCAATGAGGCTGACCTCCCCCGTCAGCCGATTGGCCACCAGCACGTTCTCCCAGTGGCAGTCGTTGTGGGCGATGCCAAGGCGGTGGATGGCCGTGACCCGGGTGAGCATGTTGACATCCATCAGTGCCTTGACATCAGCCCCGACCCCACTGGAAGACGTGCACACCGACTTCAGCTTCTCGCCGCCGACTCCTTCTGCACCCACACAAAGAGCAAACGCACCACATTAGTGCAAGAAGGTCTCGTATGGTTCATACCCTTCTCTTTTCCACTCACCTGCGCCAACTCTAGCCATAAGAAGGCACGGGCCTTTCTCAAACTCCTCGCCCTCCTTGCTGCCCTCCTTGACGACCATCGGGCGCAGCTCTGGCACGTCCGCCAGGCTAGCTAGCAGGCTGGGGGCGATCTGCGGGCTGCCGGTGTGGCGGTGGGGCAGCCGAGTGAGTTGATGCTGGCGGTCCTCCATCGCTGCCCTCTCCTCCGAAGTGGTTAGAAGGATTGTCCTCAAATATAAAATGTAGGCAGTAATTTCTGAGCAAATGTCGATGTTGACACAAACATTGATGGACGCTGCCTCCTCCTTCTCCTCCGTCTCGTTCACCTCCTGGTGCGCTGTCTGCGGAGAGACGACCGCATGTGTACAGGTGACAGTTTACTGTGTGTGTAATATCCTACCATCCTTCTCCTCTCCTCCGCCCACTCCTGCATCTCCCGCATCGTCTCGCCCTCCAGCTGCAGGCTCTCGGCCAGCCGCTCAGCCTGTCTCCTGGTCAGCAATGTGAGCCCTTGAGAGGTGCCGTCGTCGTTGCCCAACGACCGAGCCAGGCTCTTTCGAACCACGGCCTCAGCGTTGGGCAGACGGCCCTCCCAGACCTCACACTCCCCCCTGCCACCCTCCTCTCCAGAAAAGCACTTGACCAGCTGCACCGACCGCACCAGGTCGATGGGTTCATCGCTGTGGGTGCTGCTGGTGGGCCGGTCGGCGTCAACGTGGGAGTGAGAGGGGGCGGCTGTGATGGGAGAGGCGGGCTCTGGGCCGGTGGTGGCGCTGGTCTCAGATGGAGCAGCCGCCGGTGCGTCGGGCGAGGACGGGGGCGACGTGGAGGAGGAGGGGTCGGTGGGGGCTGGGTGTGGCGCGTCGTGGGCAGGGCTGGCTTCCTTCTCCTCTGTCTCGTGCACCTCCTGGTGCGCTGTCTGCAGAGAGGTGGAAAGGCACAGGAGAGACGACTGCATGTGCACAGGTGACAGTGTGTGTGTGTAGTATCCTACCAGTCGTAGTTTCTTGGCCGTGTTCTTGAATGCGCCTAGGAGATACGCCCTCGTCCTCGGGAGGGTCCTGCTGGCTTGGGACGGTGGCGGTGGCGGCGCGTAGGATGCCGGCGGTGTGCTCTTGGGCGGCTTATCCTGCAAATAAGGGAGAGAGTGCAGGGATACACGAATGGATGTGGTGGTTCCGTGATGTATTCACGTGTGTATCTGTCGTACCCCTCGCAGGTGGGCGGCAGTTCTGGGGAAGGCGTCCTTGACGAACTCGGTGGTCCTCGGGAAGGCCACCGACAAGGCCTCAGCAGCTGCCCAAGCCAGCTTCTGCGCTGCTCCCGCTGGCCAGGCGGGCAGTTGGGGGAGCGGTGGGGGCCGTCGCCTCAGCCTGATGACCTCCGGCCTCGGCCGTCGCGTCACCATCCTGCAGAAGGAAAGAAGGAACAGCGAGCATAAGAAGTCTGGATGTGAGTATCCTGTGCTTGCCAGTTTCTCATTCACCGACCTGTACGCAACACAGCCGACGGTGCTGTGCATGTGTCTCTTACAACCAGCCGCCTTAAGGTGGATTCCTCTTCGTCATTGCGTCTGACTTCCTCATCTGACTTCCAGCCGAGGACGCTGGCGACGTCCCTTGTTGGTCGCTCGCGGCGGTGTCCCACTGTAAAGGTCCACTCGACTGACGGTGGTCTCCATGAGCTTGAGCACTTCATCGAAACACAGCCGAGGATGAAGAATACTCCGCAAATATAAAATGTAGGTAGCGACTTGACTGGTTGTCTTCCGCACCACCTGTACGCACACACAGAGGGAACAGACCACATGTCTCTTTCTCTTCCCTGCTGACCTGTCTGTTGGCAAGTTTCCGGCGGGTGACGTGTGGACGGGCTGCCGTGGTGGGTCATAGCTGAGCACTGCCAGCCGTGGCATAGGGGGCGAGCTCTGCACGGACACAAAAAGAAGAAGGAAGAAGGTTTCAAGAGATAAACCCCACACACGTGCGATGTATTTGTCGAGGGGCGCGATTAGGGGCCTCTCATCGGCCATGGCTAGCTTGGTGTGCTTGAAGGTGACGTTGGCAAACAACTTGAGGGCTGCCTCGGCGAGCGGCGGGCCTTGAGCCGCTTGGCCGTGGATGAGCTTCACAGCCTTCCTGCACACCTTCTTGATGGCCGTGTCGTATGCCTCCATTGCTGCGGCCCGGGTGGTGATGCGGTTGGGCCGCGTGGGGATGCAGTAGAGGGCCAGCAGGCTCATCTGGCCCTTAGCCAGCCGATAAACGCTCTCTCTCGGCGGCCTCGTTGAAAAACAGGGACGTACGGGGAATCCGATGGAGAATTGGCCCGGAAATATAAAATGTAGGTAGCGATTTACTCGCTGTCTCCCGCACCACCTGTACGCACACAAAGAG
>CDMY01000591.1:15051-46575 GCA_001179505.1 Vitrella brassicaformis | reverse complement strand
AAACCCTAAACCCTAAACCCTAAACCCTAAACCCTAAACCCTAAACCCTAAACCCTAAACCCTAAACCCTAAACCCTAAACCCTAAACGCGCCCATCACATCACCCTAATCCCTCGGTGATGTGATGAGCGCGTTTTTCGCGACAAAGAATTGCTATTCTATTTCAGGCCGCGAGCAACCTTAAAGGGATCGCCGGAAAAAATCGAAGGAGTAATTTAAAAAATTCACAAATAGAAATGAAAAAAAGAGTCAACTTACATTGCTAATTCATGGGAAGAGGCTTGGATGAGAACATACATCATGCCACCTGAGAACAATAAGTCGTATAAACAACTGGTACGGCGCGCCGAGACGATTTTTGTTGGGATTTTTCTTGGCTGTCATGTGCTGCGCGAGTATTGACATGACAAGACGCATTTTATTGTGTGAATGAAACTGCATCTGTTCCGTGTCGTCAACACCGGGGTTGAATGATTGAGCACAGGTTCCTACGATATGTGTCCTGTCCAGTCATCCGTTTGTGTGTCAGTCTGTGACATGCTGGATGGCGACCACACACAGAGAGTGAAGATAAACACTCACTGTGTAAGCTGGTCATCCCTCATCTGACAGTCAGCACACCGACACACGATGCACACCGCAAAGGGAAACGACATCCAGCGCCCGATAGAAAGAGGGGCGCACCCATGCATACACTCACTCATATGTGTCACTTTGTCTGTCGACATGGGATCATCACACTGTCGCGTGTCTGTCCATTTCCGAGAGTGGACACACATACGCAGGAAAAGACCACATGAGACCACCCACGACTGGCGACAGCAGATCACTCTCTGTCTTCCCAATCAGTCGAACGGACAGATCGGTATGTGTGTGTGTCGGCATGCCTGTCTGTCTGTGAGCCGCCCGTGTGTGACGGATGCACCGACGAGAGATCAACACACTCTCGCCAACAAACGTCACCCAATGACATCGCACAGACAGACGGCAGCCCAGACATCATTCCACACAGCGACTCTCTGTGCAGCCAATCAGCCAATCGTCCTCTTCTCTGTCTGTCTGTCTGTTGACTCTCCTGTTATGTCTGTCTTGTCTCCTCTCTGCATCAGCCGACACGCTGAGGAGTGTAAGCAACAGAAGCATGACGATGCACAGACCGATGCAAGGCAGGAAAACACAAAGAACTGAAAGAATTCACTCAAGCTTCTTTGTTTGTGTGTGTCAGTCTGTCTGTCATAGCCCCGATGGCCACCGCACACAGAGAGTGAGGATCCACACTCACTGTGTCTGGTGACCAACTGCCTGGAGACAGCCAGCACACCGACACACACAGGTACAGCACATCGCAGCACCACAGCACCGAACCAAATCACTCTGTCTATCCCTCAATTGTGCCATCTCTCTCTTCCACCACACACCCAGTAGAAAGCCACACGAGATGTGACAATGCACCTTCCTCCAGCTAGACTGACAAGCTCACATACAAACCACGGCAGCCATCCCTTTACTCAGGACGGCACAATGAAGGCACCGCCGCGACACACAAAGAGGAAACGCCCACGAGAGAGACAAAGCGATTCAGTTTCAGTTAAGTCGAGTCAGTCAGTCGTCGACACATCGGCCGACACACCACACACACACACACGAGCAGCACTCAGCGGCCATCGTCAGCCGTCAAACCCGCCAGCCAACCACACCTGCACGCCACACAAACCACACACAGACAGACAGACAGACAGACAGATAGACAGTCGGCTGATTCTGTGCTGTCGTGTGTCACATCCATCCATCCATCCATCTGTGTGCGTGTGTGTCTGTGTGTGTGTGTGTCTGTGTGTGTCTGTGTGTGTCTGTGTGTGTCTGTGTGTCTGTGTCTGTTTGTCTGTCTGCCTGTGCACCGCCGCGGTGTTGACAATTTGATATAAAGGTTGACATGCACACGGATATGAGTCAGTCGTCACTCCAACTTACTTGATGCATCCATCGTGCAACAGGCTTACACCCGATCTGTATGTACTTACTCGATCGCCCCCCCGCCCTTCCCGATCAGTCGACTGCCCTTGCCTTGCACAGGCACTCCGTAAAAAAGGCACAAAGGGAACATTCTCACTCACGTGTCGTCACGAATCAGCCGAACACGAAGACCTTCTCCTCGCTGATCCTGCTGCCTTGTGTCAGTGCCGGCATGGCTCGTCGGTACTCGTCTGTAAGGCACCTCGCCTTGGCCCGCACGGCCTGTCTTCGCAACAGCGGGACCTAGCCAGAGACCCGTTGTAATGGGGCTCCCATATTGAGAGGAACCTCAGTACGCGGCCGAGAGGGCTCCTACACACACGCACACACACGCGCACACACACGTACATACACTGAGGCTGATGATCGATTCCGTCCAGCACCCACTGGGCAAGTCGTTCCCGCGCTTCGTCGAAGCGCAAAAGATGCTCTTCGCTACGACGAATCGACGCCTGCCACCGATGCTCACACACACAGGCGACATGCGGACCTGCACACGATGCATTGGCAGATGACGCATACCCTTGCCATCTCTACAACGGAGGGGGGAAGCGGTGCACGCGCATCGCTTGTGTAATGATGTGTGGCAGCTGATTGACAGCAAACCGAAGACAGACAGACGTATTGCCCGTGTGTGCGTGTGCGCGTCGCCTTACTCGGTCCTGAGTCGG
The DNA here is from genome assembly GCA_001179505.1 of Vitrella brassicaformis. Classification (NCBI taxonomy): domain Eukaryota; family Vitrellaceae; genus Vitrella; species Vitrella brassicaformis. The sequence goes on along the minus strand of CDMY01000591.1, from coordinate 43,891 downwards.
GCAGCGAGCATCTGTTCGACGCCTGAAGAGCAAGTAAACAACTACCGCAGATACTCTTCCCCTCTTCCGTGACCCACTGCGGCCGACCTGTGCTGTTTCCCCCGTGTCCCCGTCAGCTTCGCGAGCAGACATACTTGTCCTCATCTTCGCCCTTGGCCTCCTTGGCTCAACTTGGATGTGATCTCTTGATCTTCGCTTCTCTTTCTGGCTCTTTTCCTCCTTCCCTTCATCGCCGCGGATCAGATCTGAGGAAGAACAGTGTGTGGTACAGACATCTGCACACACGTGTGTGTTTGTCCATCTCTCTCTGCGTACCAGTTGTTGGATTGCAGTGTCGTCGCCAACCACCGCCCCACCGCCCCACCGCCCCACCGCACACACCACACGACGCCTGCAGCACACCACACACAGACAGACGACAAGCAGCCGTCATCGGCGTGTCACACGTGGAAGCATCTCGTGGGTCGGCCGACCACAAGAAAAGAAGCGAGAGGATCTCGTGCAGTGGTCAGAAAGGCCGAGGGGTTAGGGTAGGGTTTCAAACCCTAACCCCCACGGTTGCTGCGTGCAACACTATGCCCTCCAATCAGTGTCTGTCCATCCACCCATCACTCCGTTCATCACCATCTCGTCTGTCTGTCTGTCTGTGCGCCTTCAACACCCACCCACTAATACAGCCACACCACACAATGTGTGCGTGGCCTTTCAATCAAACACACCAATCTGATCCACACTCAACCCGATGGCCGTGCGGATGTCATGTCGATGGGTTGAGCAGACGCACACACACGAGGCTACTCATACTCTATCATAAACAGCGTACATAATAACATCCAGTCGATGTGACGCAACGAAAGAAAGGCTCTCTGTGTCATTCATTCGTTCGTTCTGGTGGGGTTGATTCGGTCATAACACACAGCGCTGCATCGCACGATGGTCATCCACACACTTGCTGTTCTCTTCTGTGTCGGTCTGTCTGTGTGTCCTTCCTTGTCTTCTCTGTGTGTCCTTCCTTGTCTTCTCCAGGTCATGCACGTTACAAAGAAAGAGGCGTTCAGATACTACCTGAGGACACCGCCCATCGCACGTGTGTCGCCACCCACACAGCACAGCACTGCCACACACGACACACGTCGTGACACACATGGAAGGAAGAGACCCAACAGAGAAAGAGTTGCGAGCGCAGTATCCTGCAGGTACCTAATGAGAACACTGCTACTCCCCCTTCATCTTATCAAACAAGCAATCAATAGCCGTGCAAAACAACAGGCACATCGACCAGGCTAGGCTCACATCCGCTTGCCCATGACGCCTATGTCAGGATCCGGAGCACAGACAGAACGAACAGTCAGGCATCCTTCACCGGACCTATGCACACACACGGACAGGACAGAGCGATCGATCTCACACACATAAATGTGTGTAGGATATGTGTCGTGTCAGTCACGTCACGCACCTTTGCTGTGTGTTGCCGCATGGTCGACTTCCTGGCTGCCCTCGCGGGCACTGGACACAGGGGGAACCGACATCGTTGTCTGATTAGGTCGCGGTCGTTGGACCAACTCGTCTCCAGGCGCCATCGGCGTCACTGTGGCTGCCCCAGACCAAAACACACACACACACACACACACCGATCGGCAACCAATCACAAGGGATGAACGGCTAAAGACGTGTGTATGTGTGTGTCATTGATTCTACACATCTGCAGTGTTCGCCCACCTGATTGTGCTGACCCCTCCACGGGAGTCGCATCTGAGCAGACCAACCAACCACCACTCACACATAGGCATGCATATCCTGAATCCGCCCACGTGGCTCTGAATTACCGTCGACAAACATTTCGTAGTACTGTAGCTCTTTGGCATCGGTCCAAAGGGGACCAGAATCACCAGAGGGTCCGCTTCCCGCTCACCTCGACTGTCAAACGCTTCAAGTGCTGGCCTGCTGTCGCTCACGGGATCACAGCCACCGAACTGAATGTCCTCTGCCGACAAGTAGCCCTGTGCGAGGTGGTGGCAACGACAGACAGACAAGACACGAACATATTATATCTGCCTGCGCGGAACAGTGTGCGTGTGTGTGTGTGTGTGTCGTTGCTACGCACCGCGTATCGCAGTTGGTTGTCCAGGAGGTCCTTCTTGAACTCTAGCACTGTCCCCTGTGGATATTCCACACCCCACACCGTGGTCTGGGTGCTCCACCGCAGCCATATCGTCTCGGGATATATTTGATGATTGCTCCAATTGCCACCCATTTTCTCCCTGGGAGCGAAGCACGCGCAGCTGTCCTACAAGGCGCACAAACGCCGCACTTTGGCCTCTCGGGAATGGGGCTGTAGGGTAACAAACCCTTTGACCCCTCGTCAAACCCTCCGGCTCTTTCGGTTCGGTGCGGAGCCCTCCTGGCGGCTGTGCTGTGTGCTGAGATCTGTCCGTCGTCCTTTAGCGTCCACTTTGCCTTAATTGTCAGCTGAGGTCGGCTACACAGACGCACACACACGTGGCGAGTCAGTCAGGTCAGTGAGGGACACCTCGAGCATCGCCATGATGTCAGACCGCCGCTCTGCTCCGTGTGCTGCAGCTGTTTGTCTGTCTGTCTGTCTGCCGCTGAGGGCGTCGAGGTGGCTGACTTACCGCCGACTGCACTCGAACACCGCAGCGGTGCGACAGTGCGGTGCGCAGGCAGACACACACACACACACAGATGGGAGGGATGTGACACACGACAGGAAAGAGTCAGCCGACTGTCTGTCTGTATGTCTGTCTGTGGTTTGTGTGGCGTGCAGGTGTGGTTGGCTGGCGGGTTTGACGACTGACGATGGCCGCTGAGTGCTGCTCGTGTGTGTGTGTGTGGTGTGTCGGCCGATGTGTCGACGACTGACTGACTCGACTTAACTGAAACTGAATCGCTTTGTCTCTCTCGTGGGCGTTTCCTCTTTGTGTGTCGCGGCGGTGCCTTCATTGTGCCGTCCTGAGTAAAGGGATGGCTGCCGTGGTTTGTATGTGAGCTTGTCAGTCTGGCTGGAGGAAGGTGCATTGTCACATCTCGTGTGGCTTTCTACTGGGTGTGTGATGGAAGAGAGAGAGATGGCACAATTGAGGGAGAGACAGAGTAATTCTGTTCGGTGCTGTGGTGCTGCGATGTGCTGTGTCTGCGTGTGTCGGTGCGCTGGCTGTCACTTGTCTCATGGCTACCTGACACAGTGAGTGTTGATCATCACTCTGTGTGTGCGGTGGCCGTATGGTGTCTGGCAGACAGACTGACACCGCACACGTCGGGCACACAAAGGAAAGGCAAAGGCACAACTGTGACTCATAGTGCTGGCTGCGTGGCTGTCGTGTGTTGGTCGCTTTGTCAGTGGGCTCTCATACAAAGGTCTCGGTCTGTGCATCGTCATGCTTCTCTTGCTTACACTCTTCAGCGTGTCGGCTGATGCTCGACAGGCAGCCGTCACTGGAGAACAGACAGACAGAGAAGGGGACGATTGGCCGATTGGCTGCACAGAGAATCGCTGTCTGGGGCGGTGTGTGGGCTGCCGTCTGTCTGTTACAGTTCTGTGTGTGAGGGATGTTCGCGAGAGTGTCATTGATCTCTTGTCGGTGCATCCGTCACACACGGGCGGCTCACAGACAGACAGACATCTGTCCGTTCGGCTGATTGGAAGGGTGTTCTGTTTTCGCGAGCTCTGTGCCATTCGAGTGGGCGGGAAAGAGACAGAGAGAGTTCTGTTCCTGTGAGATGTCTTGTGTCTGTCTGGTATCTGGCGTGGCTTTCCTGCGTGTGCCCGGCTCTCTCCCGGCCTGTCTGTATGCTGACGATCGGAGAGAGTGTTTCCTTCTCGCCAGCTGTGCCCTGTCTGGTATTGACCGCTGCTGCAGTCAATGTCTTGTTTGCCTGGGTTTCTTCCTTCGTCAACCATACTGTGTCCTCCCCTCTCCCTTTGTGGGCACCTGTGGGCATCTCTCCCATTTGTGGGCATCTCTTTGTCCTTCTGGCAACCCTCGAGTATCAGCCCATGTGCGGTGTTGGTGCTTTGGGGTTGCCGGGTGGCGACAGAGATGCCCACAGAGGGAAATGGACACACACACGGCTGCTTACCCATCCCACGAAATAAGGCAGTAGGGGACGTGTCCTTTTGCCGTCCGTCCGTCTGAGTGTCACGCTTTTATGGCCACACAGACCGACGCGCATTTTGTCCCTTTGGCGGACCACACCGATGACTGCGTGTGGTGCTTTTGTTGGTGTTCCGTTTGTTGGACGTGATCGGTGGCTGATGATTGGCATCGATCTCACACGAGTGCATGTCATCGCTGTGAGCGCTGGATGCGATGTGTCTTTGTCTGTCTGTCCGCCGGTGCTGTAGATGGTATCTATCGTGTGTTGTTGTGCTTCGAAGATGCGTGTGTCCCTCCCTCTCTTTGTGGTGTGGGCATCTGAATTACCACTCACCAACACAACACAAGAGCATCAGCCCATGTCAGTCAGGTGTTGGTGCTTTTGGGTGTGCCTCTCTCTCTCTCTCTCTCTGTGCCGACGGGTGGCTGGGTGCCTGGCGCATCGCCAAATGAACTGACGCTTTTGTGTGTCCATGTGATTGGCTGCACAGAGAATCGCTGTGTGGGGCGGTGTTTGGGCTGCCGACTGGCTGTCATACTCCTGTGTGTGACGGTTGTTGGCGAGAGTGTGTTGATCTCTCGTCGATGCATCCGTCACACACGGGCGGCTCACAGACAGACAAGACAGACAGACAGACAGGCCGACGCACACACACATATGGATCTGTCTGATCGCCTGGCTGGGTGTCTATGTGGTGTTCGCCAGCTGTGTTCTGCATAGCATCGTGTGAGGTTTGCGTTCGTGTGTCTTCCCCCCCTCTCTATCCCTTTGAGGGCATCTTAGTGTCTCTGGGAACCTGAGAGTGGCAGCATGTGGCTGTGTCTGTCGCTCTTTGATGGCCGGGCGGCTGCCGAGATGCACACCAAGAGAGAGGGGGGATGGACGGACTGACACACATCAATAGTTCTCATGCGGCCACACGACCGATCAGCACTTTTGCTGTGAGCCATTCCTTTGGTCCATGTGTCTGTGTCCCTCTCAGTTTCCCTGTCTGTCTGTCTGTCTGTCTGTCGCTCTCCATGGGTGTCGGTGCTTTGGTTGCCGGGCGGTGACACAGATGCTCACAGAAGGAAATGGACACACACGCGACAGTGCAGTGTGATGATTCCATGTGATGATTCCATGAGTGGGTGTGTCTGGTACTCTCTGGGTGGGAAGGAGAGAGAGATGGGATGGGCGCACACGAGTGTGTGAGAGAGGTCTGTTTGCTTCCCGGTGTGGTGTCGGTGTGCTGACTGTAGACTTGCCGCCCGCCACCTCTCACACAGAGTGTTGATCATCGCTCTCTCTGTGCGGTGGCCGTCGAGCATCTCACAGACAGACACCACAGTGGCCGGCTGGATGCGTGGATGGACTGTCTCCCTCTCTTGTCATCCGTGTGTGTCGTTCGTTCATCGCCTGCGGACGCACGAAGAGTATACACACACGGACGGGTCTTTCTGCTTCACTCATGGCTCCTGCTCGGCCGCTTCTTTGTTGGTGCTCTACTGGACATCAATCAAAGAGAACCTATTTATTTGACATCGATGGGTCGAGTCATGCGCTCATCTCATCTTATGACAGACACGGAAAGACGTTAAGATGTTATGGAGATCAGAGAGATCATGCAGAAGTACAAGCGATAGTCTTGTCTGGGCTGGTGGGTGCGACAGTCTCCGTCCAGTGTGCCTCTGTGTCTGACTACATGCCTTCTGATAGACAGCAGCTGCCACTCTTGCCTTGCGCGTTGTGTGTGTCGTTGCCACAAAGACAGACAGTAGCCGTCATGCGCATGTGTGTGTGTGCGTGGGTCTGATTATGGGGTGGTTGGGGCTCCTCTACGTGCGCACACACAAAGCAAAGCGAGAGACAGAGTGCGAGAGAGAGAGAGACAGAGACACATGTGCCCGGCCTCTGTGTGGAAATCCACACCTCTATGTCTACGACCCTTCCTTCCTTCTCTCTGTGTCTGTTGCGCCTCGCTCTTTGTTGACCAGATGCCATGCATGCCATGGTTCATGTCAGTCAATCATTGTTCGTTCTGTACATAGGAGACAAAAGAAAGTGATCGATACATGCATGTCAGTCAACACATACTTGGAAATGAGTCAACGCCGGAGAGATCTACACACACGCATCGCATGACTCATGCCCGTTCGTCATCCACTTGCTGCTGTTCTTCCAGCAGCTCCCCGCCGCTGTCCCCCCTCAGTAAGCGGTACGCCCTGATGTTCCACAGCGGCCGCGTGCATATGTTGAACCACACCAGAAAGCCCAAACACCAATAGAGGTACGCGATGGCCGTTGACTCGAGAGAGAAGGGATGCCGATACAGAAACACACTGCATGTCATGCCATCCATCCATCCATCCACACACACTCATCTCTCTCTCTCTCTGTGTGTGTGTGTGTGTGTGTGTCTGGACGCACCTGTAAAGGGTCATGAGTGCGTTGAACAGGAGTGCGAAGCACGGCGCCATCAGCACCGTGGTAATCAACTTGATCGGCTCCGCAGGAGAAGACGGACGAAAGCACAGAAAGGGGAACCTGCACACACACAGATGGATCCAAGTGCGTCATCCATCCATTGCCTCACTCACCATGGGAAGGATGTGTCAGCGAGTTTGTTGTGCGCGTCAATGACGGCATCGCAGCACCGGCCGGCATATCGGAGCATATCGGGAAGCCGGATGCACAGCGCAGCGTAAGGCCCGACAATTCACTCACAGACGCGCCACGCAGACCTGAAGGACCGACGCACAGAGCCGTTGATGTGAGTGAGTGATACACACAGTTTGTTTGCATCCCCCTGCCTGCATATGCATGGTTCCCTGCATGCCTTACCGTAGAATGTATGAAGCAGCGTCTCCTTTCCAGATCCAGCAATGGCGGCGCGAACGAGGCGATGCGGAGCTCAACTCGGAGCCCTTCTCTCCTCGTTCTTTCACAAGTGCCGCAACCTCGCCCTAAGACATTGCGTGAAACTGCTCGCCCTGGGCGGAGCTGCGAGGCGAAAGCGGTGGAAATGCTGAGCAAGGGTCAGTTGTTGATATCGCCTCATACATATGCAGCTAAGAACAGGGCCAGGCTCACGCACCAGCACCAGCAGCATCCGAAGGACGTTCCGACGGGCGGACAGCCTCTAAACCCTCTAGGCACAGGCGTCACCGACAGGGAGGTAGAAGATGATGCTGATGCACCTGTTGGTGGAGATGCGTCGCCAGATTTGGAAGAGCATCAGCTTGGGAATGACTATGAGGCCGGGCCTCGGGGTGACGCCCGCGCCACGATTGCAACAGAGATAGAGTCTGTGCAGAACCAGGTGGGTGTGCATACACGCAATTAGGGCATGCAGCCCAGCCAGAAAGACAACGAGATGCAATTCATCCGTCGGTATGTCTGTCTATCATGTGCAGCTGGCGGCCCTTGACGCGCTGGTAAGGTTCTCGTCCCATGTGCCATCCGGCCACCAGCCCACACCGCCACAGCCACAGCCACAGCAGGCCACCTCCTCGCCGAGTATGGACAGGCCAGATCATGGCGACAAGGGCGTCTACGGGCGGGTCACTGTGAGTCATCGGCCCTTTGCCGAGTTGCCAGTGTCGCGGCAAAGGGAGCTTCAGCTGGGGGTCGGTGCTGGAGGGGTTGGCAGCAAGGGTGGGGCGATGGCGCCTGCCGTGCCGTCATTCAAGCTCAGCCTGCTGCCTGAGGTAGACATTGGTGATGCTGGTGCTGGTGGGGGTGGTGATGGTGATGTAGACGATACGACTGGAGGTGGGGGTGCTGGTGGCGATAGGAGGCCTCAGCGGTCGTCTCTCTTTGGCTGGAATAAGACGCCCCACGCACAGACCCCGACAGGATCAGCAGCAGCGGCACAGCCACCCAGCCCCCCTCTCCCTCCCCCTGTTCGGCCTGCTGCTGCTGCTGCTGCTGCTGCGACGGCGGCGGCCAAAGACATTGTCCTGTCGGCCTCTCAGCTGTCCACTGCCCAGAAGGACACCAAGAAACTCACACAATCCCTTTCCACCGGCACAGCGGCAGCTGCGGGCAAACCTTCTCCCCCTCTCCCCCCACCCGCACCAGCAGCACCAGCAGCAGCAGCCAAGGTGGTCCATCGGCAGCCCACAACAAAGCCGGTGCATCGTAAGACCACCACCCATCGCACAGTCAGCGTCGAGACCGACACTCCACCACCCACACACACGACCATCCCGCAGCAGCTGGCGGCCATGCGAGTCGACATGGATCGCGTCACCAAGGACCGCGACGAGGCGTTAGAGTGTCTGCTGATGCAGAAGTCGCTGGCTGCCGAGCTGATGAGGGAGAAAACCGACCTGGAGGGGCGGGTTGCGACGCTGCGTCGGGAGAAGGAGGGTGCCTGTGGGGCGAGGCGGCGTGTGGAGCAGGAAGGGATGCGGGCGAAGATTGAGCTGGAGGGGCGGGTGGGTTTCCTCGAGCAGCAGTTGGGCGAGGCTGAGAGGCGGTTCGCAGCATTGACCGAGGAGGCCGCCCAGTCATCCGCACAAACACAGGTCTGTGTCCGAACAGAGAGGGAACACGTACACGTACCCGCACGCAGAACTCCATGCATTGTCTGTCTCGTGTGTGTGTAGTCATTGAAGACCCAGCATAGCCACCACAAGCAGACTATCGAAAGGCTGACCAGCCAGCTGAGGGATGCTGAGAGCGAGAGAGACCGGCTGCAGAAGGAGAGTGCGGACGAGAAGAAGTCGCTAGATGGCCTCAGGAGCGCACTGCGGGACCTAGAAACAGAGATGGCCGCAGCACAGGAACGCAACGCCTCGCTCAAGGTAGTCGACACACCCAGAACACGCCAACACGGTCTCCTTGTGTGTGTGTGTGTATCATGCATGGGTGTGTTAGGGCGAGGTGCGTGCCCACGAGCAGGAGCGCCATGAGCTTCGGCAGCGCACCCGCGCTCTCGAGAAGTGTGTGGCCGACCTGCAGCTGCAGCAACGCCAGACAGAGGCTGCTCATGCCGACACAACTGCTGCGCTTGAAGCAGAGGTACGCCCACCCACACCCACACAGATACAGAGAGAGAAGGGGGCGCATTCTGCATGTTTTGGTGTGCGTTCAGATCGCCACGCTTCAGAGTGAGAATGCCCGCCTGGTTCGGCGGAAGGAGGCCGTCACGGCTGAAGGTGGCTGCCAGACGGACGGTGCTAGTGCTACAGAGAGGGAGAGGGAGGTGTGGATGTTAGAGCAACAGCTGATGGGCGCGCAGCAGCTCTCACACGAGCTTGCCAACCAGCTGCAGGCCAGCGAGACACGGATCCGCGAGTTGGAGGGCGACCAACAGACACAGAACGACACCTATGAGGAGGGCGAACAAGGAGGAGACGACGTGGGCGGCCTCATCATGGCTGTTGCGTCAGACGATGCCGCCGACGAGGATGGCCACCAGCAGCACACGCCAGGCGGCCACAGCCAGCCGCCCCAGCTGCGGCTGCGCATCATCCCCCCCACACACCGGTCCAGCAGGGACGAGGAGCAAGATGAGCATCAGCAGCAGCAGCTGTGGGGTGGTTGCACCGATAGAGACCCACTACCCGACCACACGCAAATCGCCGCACCGCCACCAGCAGCAGTCAAGGAAGACCAGCCAGCAGCGGAAGAGCAAGAGCAAGAGGACGATATGGCAGGTGTGTTGTGGGAGACGAGGAGCGAGCCGGCTGATGTTTTCTCGCGCAGCTGGGGTGGGGACAGCATAGAGGAGCAAACATGCCAAGACCGAGAGCCGCAGCAGGCTAGTGGAGTGGCAGCAGCAGCAGCAGCAGAAGAGGAGATCCTTCTCTCGTCGCCAGTCCGTCAAGCGCCGAAAGCAGAGAGGGATGGGGGTGCTGATAGTGGTGTTGGTGACGTGCCAGAATCGGTGGCTGCTGCTGCTGCTAGCAAGCGGCTGACTCTCAGCTCGGACCTCGCTCTCGGCTTCCGCCGCACACCCCCTCATCGCCCACCTCCTCCCGACCCAAGCTATGACTCAGGCCAGCCATCCCCACCTGCGCCCGCCCCCATCCCAGCCACCCCGCCCCACCTCACACCCCATACCAAAGCAGCGGACCTGACAGCACTCGAACAGCCCTCACCGGTGCGTACGGGCGGCACGACAGACAAGGTGCCGTTACTGCCGCCTTCGGCACAGCGGCCGTCTCCTTTTGCCGGGCATGTGAACCGGAGGCCGGAGGATGATTTGAGTGGGGGTGGGTCGTGTGTGTTAGGTGGCGGGAGAGGGGGAGGGGGTGGGGGTCACGTGACATCCTCCCCTCTTGTGCGTGTTGAGAGGGGTAAAAATGGGAGACAGACGGCCGTGAGATACAACTTCGCCAGGGTGTGAATCGGTGTAGAGAGTGAGTGTATGGGTGTGTTTGCGGACTGATGCATGATGTGAATGACGTGTCATCGAATGCAATGGATCGATGGTCGAATGGATGGTCGACAAATAAGGTCCGGTCTGTCAGTGTCTGCAGGAGGCTAGCTACGGGGCACAGCACATACCGCATCAGCCGCTGCGCCGACTGATCGGTGCTTGCTACACGCACTCCTTCGCTTGCTCGTCTACCTACTGTACACCCACACACCCATTGACACACACAGCAAGCCCCACAGACGGCCACCATATGCACATATCTCCCCTCCCAAGTGTGTAGCAAACAAACCGACAAACCTCACACACTTGTGTCTGTCAGCCAGCGGGCCGTATTCCCATCACCCTCTCCATGGTGTCGTCTAGCAGTGTGTCCGCATACGCATCATCCCCACCACCACCTGCACCACCACCACCATCCTCACTCTCCTCGCCTCCACCATGATCCACCTGCACCACATCATCCGGTGGTGTCTCGTGCGCGTGCAGATGGGGTTGGGGGTGCGGCTCATGGCTCTCCTCCGGCCCGGCTTCGGCAATGGACGGCTCGGAGGGCCGGAAGGACGCCTGTGACGGCTGCTCCATCCGTCTGTGCACGTCCCTGCTACTGCTGCTGGTGAATGACTCGACGTCGAGGCTGTCATCGACCGCACCGGCAGAGACGTGTTGGTGTTGGCGGGGGGATGGCGTGTCTCCCCTTCTTCTCTCGTGATGGACGAGACGTGGGCTGGTGCTGCTGCTTTCATGTTGGTCATGTTGGTCATGTTGGTCAGGAGATTGGGGTGCCGGCCCTCCCGTAGAGTCCTGCACTTCAACGGCCCGCCGCGTCATGTGCTCACACGCTTCTGCCGGCGGTGACGTGTCTCCACCAAAATGGTTGTTGCCGCTGCTGCCAGTCGAATGCCCACATCCACGCCCCCTCTTGTCTTCAGTGTCCATCTCCACCGCAGCCTCGCTCTCATCAGGCTGCGGTGGGAGGCTGAGAGGGTCAGCAGGCGCCTCACCGCTCGACGGGGTGACGGATTGCTCTGACTCCACTGGTGGCGCCAGCGACCGCCGTGGGGACCTTGAAGGCGACCTGGGCGATGTCTCCTTAAACACGGCCGTCGGAACCAACCCCGGCAGCAATGGGGGCACATCTGCAACCAAGTCGTCCTCATCACCACAACGGAAGAGATGGGCAACCGTACGCTGCTGAGGGCTCTCCGTCGGCGTTTCCTGTTGCGCTGGTTGTGAGCTCTCGTGTGCTGGCTGGGTGTCAAGGGGAATAGCAGGGGGTGGGGGTGGGCCTGGCGGGTCCCGTTTGGGGTGTTGATGGTCAGGGCCACCACCACCACCACCACCACCGCCGGAGCTGTTGTTGGCATTGCGGCTCATGTTGACTATACTGATCAGCGTCTTCCGCTTCTGACAAGAACAAAAGGAGAAATGATCCATGGCGAGAGCCATTGTGTCTCGCCGCATTCATCGGAAGCGACCTTTCTCTTCTCCCAGAGCTTCTGGATGAATCTCGCGGCGAGAAGGTGCCCCACATCAAAGGCGGTATCGTAGTCGTCCAGTTCGGGGAATTGCTTCTTCCAAGCGTCGACTAGCTCTCCCGACAGCTCGACGCTCTCCTCTGCCTGTGGGTTCCAGGGGTTGGACTTGGAGAGGTACGTGCAGGCACGACGCACGACGTTGATGATGACGTCATGCAGATGCACCCTGCTCGATGGAAGGATGCCATGTAGAAAGACAGAGAGAGAGAGGGACGAGTGTGTTTTCGTGTGTGTACCTGGTTCCGTAGATGGGGAGTTGGTTGGCAGCGAGTATGGACATCATGCGTTTAAACCTGACGGCCTTGGTGCCCTGGAACTCGCCGCGGAACCCCACAGGGAACTGAATCTTGTCCAGGATGACCAGAAAGTCATAGATGTCGATCCACCTTCACAAAGAGAGACACGTGTGCACGCGCAGAGAGAGACAGAGATGTGGACACACAAGTGTGTTGTGTTGTGCGCACCGTTCCCCTTTGGAGTGCTCCATCCACATGCTCATGAACTGTTCATGCTGGTTCCGTATCCTCTCCAGGTTGTCTTCGGCCACCGTCTCGCTGAAGCCCTCGAGGACAGCGGCGATGAACAAGTTCATCATAACAAAGGACACGAGGAGCATGAAGGACAGGAAGTAGATGTAGGCCAGCCACGTGCCGCCGCTGTTGTTGGCACAGTCGTACATCAGCTCGTGCCAGTCTTCACCTGAAGATTGCAATCAATTTATGAGCAGTTCTTCTGTCTGTGTTTCCATAGACAAAGGGAGCTTCCTTCCTTGCCAGTGGCGATGCGCAATAAGACCAGCAAAGAGTCCCCGAACCGCCTGAAGTTGGCGTATCTGTTGAGGTGTTCGCCCCACTCGACCAGGCCGAAGAGAGACATACCCAGGACAGCATAAATGAAGAACAGCAGAAACACAAGACCTGACAGTCAGTATGACACCCATGAAGCGATCCACGCGCACACAATGTGCTGTGGGCGTCTGTGTACTTGCGATGTTTCCGAGAGAGGGGATGACATTGAGCATGGTCTGGAAGAGCACTCGCAGCCCGGCCGCCTGCCGGATCAGACGCAGCACCCTCCCTATGCGAAACGCACGAAGCATCGTGGCCATCGTCGACAAATTGGACCCTATGTGTGTATGGATGGAGCAAGCAGACAAATGGCCATCCACTGCACTGCTGTGTGTGGCTGTGCTGTGTGGTTGTGGCAGGCTGACGGATGTTTTCAGATTGGAGGGCGATGACGATCAGCGTGACATCGGTGCCGACCACAATCATGAAGTCGAAGGTGTTCCAGGGGTCCTTCCAGTAGAGACGGCTGAATATCAGCAGCTTCACTGCCGCCTCCAGGTTGAATATTACCGCAAACACCTACTATCGAACACGCCATGTCTCTCTTATTGTGTGTGCCTTTGGTTGTTCTTCTCGTGTCTCACTATGTTGAGGGTCTCGAGTGTTTGTGCGAAGCTGTTGCTCATGGTGGCGTGGCGCATGCACATGACGGCCGTGTTGAGGGTGATGATGAACATGATCGAAAATTCAAACCCACGCGAAGCCACGATCGGCGCAAAGTGCGTGCGAAAGGCCTGCAGCCAAGCCAGGCTGACCACACACGTAGAAACACAGGAGGAAAGGTGTACATCCGTCAGTCTCTCTCTCTTCCCCTCTTACTTGCTCTTCGGGAACTGAAGTGTCTTTTTCTCGAGTATCCTCTGTTGGAAGAGCATCCGTTGGACCTCCTTCCACTTGCGCTGGTTCTCCGTCATGAATGGCCCGCCCTCCATCTCCTCCTTCATCTGCTGGAACTGGTCGATGATGACCCCCACAAACAAATTGATCGAGAAGAAGTTGCCCACCACGATGAACGCCACGAAGTACAGTGCCGCCCAGGGGGAGCGGTGCATGTTGCGGTCCGACTTGGGATACTTGCCGGGCGAGGCCGCGTCAACGCCGTCGTACATGGTGTCGATCCATCCTTCCGTTGTGCTCACCTGCACCCACCACACACGAATGGAGCCACGCAAAGAGAGGGTGGAAGAGGCCTACTTGGAAGAGTGTGACCATCGCCCTGTAGACGTTGTCGAAGTTGGAGTCCGCCACCACCAGGTTGAGTGAGTCGTCGCTCTTGCAGGCCGCCCTGTCCACCTCAACCTCATTTCCTGCATCGTCGTAGCACGCGTAGAAGGCGCCCTTGAACAGATTCACCCCCAAAATGGCGAAAATCAGATACATCAGGAAGCAAATCATGAACACGTTGGCCAGCGATGGGATGGAGGAGAGCAGCGAGTCCACCACGAGCTTGATGCCGCTGCTGCGGGAAATGATACGCAGAGGCCGGAAAGCACGAAACGATTTGAGCACACGCAGGGCCCTGAAGGCCAGGAGGGAGGAGGTGTCGAAGCCACTGTCCTGCCCGGAGCTCTCCATCTGCCCGAAGATGAATGTCAGCAGAGACGTCGTCACGACCACGAAATCGAGCCAGTTCCATCCCACTCTGCACGTGCAAACAAAGGAGCACGGCCGCACATGAGACGACATACAGAGAGAGAGACATGCATTTGCATGCTGACCGGAAGTATGAGTTGCTGCTCTCAAACAAGAGGCCGAATGCAAACCACTTCAGTAGCATCTCAGCGACGAATGTGAAGGTGAGGACCACATCGATGTGCCACACGGCCTGGCCGAAGTCGCTGTTCGGGTCGATCTCGGGGTGCGCAACCGCCATGAGAATTGACGAGGCGAGGATCAGACTCATGATTATCGCATCAAACCTGCCATTCACGCACACACACACACACACACACATCCTCTCTGCCTGTCTCTCTCTATCTCTGTCCGTGTGTGTGTGTGTGTGTGTGTATTCCTCACTTGGCGTTCGTCACAATCGCCCGGCAGACCTGTCGAAATGTCCGCCAGTATCTCTCGACGGCTCCGAGCCCTACTGGTGATAGCGTCGTCCTGACTCTCTTCTTGCGTATTGGTATAGGTGGTTTGGTGGGTGCTTCAGGCACGATGCTGAGGGCCACTGACGCCCTGGCTGCGGCACGCTCCATTGGGGAGTCCTCGAATATGGTGCTGGGGAGCACCATGGCTTGATGATGACCCTTCTTGCCTCCGTAGAGAAGAAGGTCCTCTTCCTGCTCGGCCTGCCTGTGGCAAGACACACATGTCGTGCAGATGCGTTGTGTGAGATGTACACTGTGCTTTTGTTACTCACTCCATTGCGCCCGCTTCGATGCTTCGCTGAAAGCGACACAAAGACACACACTTGCCGCACCAAGAGCTTCTGGCGCTTAAATGTTCCGTCACCTGTTTCATGAGCAGGTAAGGTCTCGGGTCCGTCGGGATGTCCCGCCCCGCCAGTGCCTTGCCCACGTCGGTGGCCACATTGGACACTGTCCGCCGCACGGCCGTCCACGCCTCAGCCAGGTGCGACTGCCACGTCAGCAAGGCGCCACTCTTCTTGTCTTGTGTGATTAATGGGTTGATGCCACCACCCACAGGCGCGCCGAGACCTGACTCGAGCATGCCGAGTGAGTGACTAGAGGCGTCCGGGCCGATCGTGTGTCTCCGCAACACTTTGCGGGATGACGATCGGACCACCATTGAGCGATCTGGGGCAACAGAAAGGAGTGCAGATTCGTGGGTGATGTTTTTTGGCTCTTACCTGTTGGCAGCGCGTCAGACGGGGGCAGCGCTGCCGGCGTCTCCTTGTCTTTGTCGACGTGTCTGCTGCTGTCGTCTGCTTCTATCACCACAAACGGCAGGGAAGACTGACATACACTCAATACAAGCAAGCCATGGGTATACTTTTTCGTCTCTCTGAGGCATGACCTCCCTTCGTTCGTCCATTACCCGCCTCGCCGCAGCGGCAATGTCGTCTGTCGGCGGAGCGAAGTTGACCTGCCTCTTCTCGAGCGAAGACCGCCGCCTTTCCCTCTCTGTATCCCTTTCCCTCTCACCCTCGTCAACCTCACCTTGAACCCCAGCCGCCTCAGGACTGTCCAGTGTCTCGGTCGACGGCTGGTCATCCGACACACGATGTGATGATGCGATCTGCGGGTGTGGCTCGCCGACGGGGAGGCTCCTGGCCGAACGAGAGAGGGCCGCTTCATCGCCGGTATCTGCGAGTGTGAGTGTGTCGGCGCCCATCGTTCTTCGAAGGAGCTGTGTGGGGAGTTTGCCCTGGCGCTTCATCTCCCGCAGCTGAGCTATCAGCCATGACTTCTCGTCGGCAGCCCGCTTGTGCAGATTCCTGCGCGACACTTTCGATGCTACACACACACCACACTTAGCATTGCTACACCCACAACACATCACCTCTTTCTCTGTCTATCCGTACATGGTGATTTGATGACTGTTGCCGCCCTTCTCAGGTGGTCTCTGGGCTGTTCGGGTGACGGCGCCCCATCCGTCAGACCAGTGCGCTTCCTCCCGGGCAGTGGCAGCATCGGCGAAGGCATGCTGACTGGCGTCTCTGACGGTGGAGGGGGCCCTTCGTGGTTGTCTGTGATAGGCTCGGGTGACTGAAGGTCTTCTGGCGGGAGCTTGAACGAGTCCTCCTCCTTTCGCACATCGAGGTCTGAGTAGCTCCGGTGCTGTAGACAGAGAGGAGACATGTACAGATGGGTGGACGGTCTCTCACTTCACTCCGTGCAGACAGACCAGTGTGGGAGGCCCGGCGATGGTCTTGGCTCGTGCCCTCCTCTGCCCCTCCCGCATGAAGGACGACATCAGCCGCAGCTTGCCCATCAGACCGCCAACACCTCTCTCACTCGGGCTCCCACCGATGGCCGATCGTGGGCTGAATGAGCTCTCCGCGTATGACTCTCCCTCTCCCCTGTCGCTCTCGAGGTCCTCGGCAGTCACGCCCATCTTTTGGCAGAGTTCGATGAAGTTGAGGAGGTATGTCTTGAATGTCTGTGTGCGGGCGTCGGTGAATGAGCCCAGGAGGATGGCGAGGAAGAGGTTGAGCAGGATGAGGTTGCCCACGATAAGCAGAAGCACGAAGTAGATGAGGCTGTAGTAACCCACGTGGCGAATCGTCTGCAGAAAGAGAGACAAATGAAACGAACGAAGAAATGCTTCCACACAAAGCAGCATGTGGGTTTTAACCTTGATCATGACTTCGTTCCAGTTTTCGCCCGAGAGTACGATGAACACGGTGATGAAAGAGTTGAAGAAGTTGTCGAAGTTCTCCCGCCGATCCTCGCCCTTGCCAGACGGCAACTTGCCCGCAAAGAGCGTCATGCCTGCATATGGATTGCAGCAGTGTACTGATTGATGTGCGTGTGTGTGCGTGTCTTGGCTGACCGATGAGAGTGTATATGTAAAGGAAGAGGAAGAGCAGGAAGCAGAAGTTGCTCATCGCCCCGACAGCTTTCCCAAGCACCTCAAGCAATATACGCAGAGACTGCACAGCACACAGACCAAGCGCCCTCACACAATGACCCACTTTACTGTGAGTATGTCTCAGTGATGTGATTGATTGGCTGACCGTCCAGTTGCGTGCGAGTTTTAGAATGCGCAGCAGCCTGAATGTCCTGAATGCCGACGCACCCGCACCGCCAGGCTGCGTCAGCTCGACGATCGAAAAGATCACCACAACCGAATCTGACAAAGACGAGAAGGGCACTTGCAAAGGTGTTGTGTGGATCTCTCCCACTCAGTCACTGACCGAAAATGTTAAATGAGTCCCTGAAGAATCCCCGCCCGAAGCCGATGAGCTTCAACAGAATCTCCACAGAGAATATCACCTGCACGTGCGCACACCACACAATAGCATAAAGACAAATCGCAGCCTCTGGAAACGGTGGCGGCCCACGTACGGTGAATGCGAGGTTCATATTCTCGAAAGTGGTTTGTTGTGCGGGTGAGATTGGGTTATCGTCGTCGTATCGGTCGAGTGCGAGGATGATGGTGTTGGCCAAGATGCATATTACCATCAGGAAAATGAACAGCGGGGAGGTCGATATCTGACACACATCGTGCAGAGACACACAAGTCAAGCGTGTTTGTTTGCGTCGGTGATATCAGTGTCGCTTGCCGTGTAGCAGAATGTCCTGACTGCACTGCATAGCATATGCATACAAACACAAACAGACAGACGTTTATGGTATGGGTGAGCGTGGCGTATGTATGCATTTGAAGGGCTGCCTTCCTGTTTACACGACAATTCGTGTGCTCAGCGGCTCCTCAGTGGCCTCAGAGAGGAAGGAGCCGGCCGAGTAGCCATCACCACTGTTGCCACCACGCACAGACGGACTCCTACTCGCGTCGCCCTTCTGCATTCACACAACCGATGTGTATCCCTCTCTCTGTCTGTCTCTCTCTGTCTGCGTGCAGGTGGCTGACCGACCGATGAGAAGGATTTGAACCTCATCTGCAGGTTCTTCTCATCGATGGCCTTGATGACCTGCGCCAGGCTCTTCATCCAGGCATGCCCCACCGACGCGAACAGCTTGTCGTTCACTTTGGCCTCCTCGCTCGTCGGCTGCTCCATCTGACGCTTGCGCGCGTTGTCCTCGAACCGCTCCCACAACACGGCCAAAGTGAGGTTGACCACAAACACCGCACCGAGGAGGATCAGCAGAGAGAAGTAGACTGACGCGAACCACTTGCTGTAGGAGTCCTGAAACCTGCGTGTGTTTGCTGGTGGTGTGGGAGTCGCTGTATGTGATTGCTGCCTTGTTTGGTTGTCTGTCGTCTTACTTGTACATTTGCTCGACCCATCCCTCCAGCGTGATGCACTGAAACACCGTCAGAAACGCCGTACCCATGTGCTGAAATCCTGCACCCTCACACACACCAACACACAAAACAACACCACATTGAAGCGCCTATGTCTCCCTCTGTGTCTGTGTGTCTCCATGACTCACCAGTGACGCCGTAGTCTGCCGATTCGCCCACAAGTGAGTCCGACAGCTCTGAGTAGTAGCTGCTGTAGTTGGTGTTATAGAGTGTGTCGAAGTCGGCGTCGAGCAGGTTGCGGCAGAAGGTGGTGCGCTTGTCGGGGTTTTTGCAGCGGTATGCGGCGCCGCAGAAGAAGTCCAGCTGGTGCGGATCGATCTCCCACAGGCCATCCACTGGCCGGACGGTGAACCGACACCTGCGCAATACACAGACACATACGGAAGGAATCTGTTTGTCTACGTGTCTCCTTGTCACACACAAGAGAGACACAGGAAGACAGCCTATCTGTGTGTGTGTGTGATATTCATGCCACTTGCCTGTTCCAGTAAGTGCGTTCGAAGAGGTTGATGCCGAGGATGGCAAAGAGGCCCAGCACAAAACACGCCAAGAGGAACAGATTGC
The DNA here is from genome assembly GCA_001179505.1 of Vitrella brassicaformis. NCBI lineage: Eukaryota > Vitrellaceae > Vitrella > Vitrella brassicaformis. The sequence goes on along the minus strand of CDMY01000591.1, from coordinate 24,560 downwards.
CCAGCTTCGGCAGAGACTGAAACAATGTCGCCACAATAATCCTCATCCCTGGAAGCGCATTCAGCGACCTCAACGGACGGAACGCCTAACCACACAGACACACGCATACAGACACGCGCGTACGACAAAATCTTTCCTGCCGCGTGCATGTCTCACCCTGAATGTCCTGAGCACATTGATTTTTTTGAGTGCCGGCACGCTCTGCAGAGCGTATCCGAGGTCGGCCGAGAGCACCACGAAGAAGTCCAGCCAGTTCCAGGCGTCCTTGAGGTAAGCCCCCGGCCCCAACACAAACCCCCGACTCACAATCTTGACGGCCATCTCGAGGTTGAACACCACCGTGAAGAAAATGTCCAAGTCGTCCAGGAAGGCCTTGACCTCTTGTTTCTGGTCGTGGCCGTAGAAGGCCAGAGAGATGGAGTTAAGTACGATGCAGAGCAAGATGGCCCTCTCGAACCACACAAACTCGGTCAGCCACACACACCAATAGCGAAACTTGTTCTTGTCGCTGAACACAAACAGAGAGTACTCGGGGAACCGCAGCTGCTTGCCGTGGATGATGTAGTTGAAGGGTTGGCCGTCCCTCAGACCGCTCTTGCTGTGTCGCCGCTTCCACACATGGGAGAAAAACGACAGAGCACTGTCGCGCGCCTTCAGTGTTCGTAAAGAGACCATCTGGACGACGGGAAAGCGGTTTAAGAAGGGCGCCGCAGCTGGCCCGGCTGCAGCTGCGGAGCTGCTGCTGGTGCGAACGCTGCCACATCCGGCGTCCAAGAGGAAAGGAGCCACCGGTGTGTGAGTGCTGCCGGACCTCATGGGACTGATCACGCTGCACAGACGAGACGAGAAACCATGCTGTGTGCGCGGAACACCGTTGCATGCGTTTCGGCCCCCATGGCCCCCAAGCTCGCAGAATTCTCCTCCCGCTCCAAAATCCGACAATTCTGCGAGACCCAAGGCCCTTTTCTCGAGTGGCTGAGCCCCCTGGCAGCGCGCCCTTCACAAGTGGGTGTTCAGGATGGCCGCCAACCCCCGTTTGTTGATCAGGGCGAGGGACCTGACCATCAATGAGAATGACAAGCCCCTCGGTCGGCGCAACAGCCGCCAGATGGCCCGATTGCACCCCCCCTCCCGACCCGACGCTCTTGTTGTCTGCTGGTTGTGTGCTGTGTTGTCATGACTCGTATCGATCATGTACTGTAGGGAGCGGGGGCTTCGGGGTGGTCTACAAGGGGCTGTGGAAGGGGCGGCCCGTGGCCGTCAAGATCATGAATGTCGACAAGTTGAGGGCGGACGCCAGCAGGGGCACCGGGGAAGACGTCGACGATGAGGTGAGCGGCTGAACTCCCGTCACTGCATTGTGTGCCGTCTGTATTGGTGTGGCGTGTAGGACCTGATGGCTGGGGCGATGGAGGATATTCTGGCCGAGGCTCAGGAGATGCAGCACCTCCGCCACCCCAACATAGTTGAGTTCCTGGGCGTCTGCACACACAGGAAATACGGCCTCGTGATCGTCACAGGTCGGCCTCTTTCGGACTTTGTCAATGGGCATCTTAAGTGTCTGTCTTTGTGGATCAGAGTTGTGTGAGGGCGGCTCACTGGAGCAATACCTGGCCAAGAACCGACCGCTGAAGCCGGACGTCCGCGACAAATTCGTCAGAGAGGTGCAGCAGAGCGGACGAACGGGACACACCGACCGCCACCTGTCGTCTGTGTCTGTCTTTGTCAGATATGTGAGGGTCTGCAGTATCTTCACGATAACGGCATCATGCACAGGGACCTGAAGCCTGGAAACCTTCTGGTGAGGACACAGTGTTCTTTGCCGCTCTCTATGGGGCGCCTTTTGGTTGCTTCGTCTCTCCCTCCCGTGTGTCAGTTGGGTCAGGGTTTGACCATTAAGATATCTGACTTCGGTATGACGCGCAGCATCCAGAGGACAACTACAGTCGCCGGAGGTACACGAAGACAGGCACAGAACCGCTAAGAGGCTGAATTGACCACAATCTTGAGACGTATCTTGAGTGCGCTGCAGGAGGGGGCACGCCCAACTATATGTCCCCCGAGTCCCTGAAGGATGAATGTAAGTGTGAGAATCGAATTTGTCGGCGATCTTCACTCGTCCGTCTCTCTCTCTCTCTCTCTCTGTGTTTCAGTGGAGAAGCTCTCTGAGAAAGACGACATCTGGGCCCTGGGAGGAAGTAAGCAGACGTGTCGCCAGACACTGGTGCACAATCTCTCGCTATTCAATACTGTGCGCTTCTATGCTTCAGTACTGGCTGAGCTGTTTGGAGGTCAGCAGGTCTGCATAATCTGCGCAGCGTTTTCCAGTGTTGTGGTGTTCAGGCCGGCCTCCCTTCGAGGGTAAGGTCCACGTGCAGATCATCACTGCAGTTGTCGTGCAGGGAAAGGTGACTGTCCTTTTCCTGACACCCGAGCCAAACATCCCTGTTTCTCTTCCTCCCCTCTGTCAGATCCCTGACATTCCCAGTTCCCTGCCCCAACACACCAAGGAGGCCATCAAGGCACATGAAAACGAAAGCGGCCTTATGGACACTGTGTCTCGCGCCATTGCCGCTCTGTGTCGATCAGAGTTGTTTTGCGTTCAATCCGGTCGATCGCCCCGCAGCGAAGGAGGTATTCGACATACAATTGAGATAAGCGTACGTCATGGCAGTTTGCCGCATCTGACTCGCCCGCAGGTGCTCGCGAAGCTCGGCATTTCATCGGGTCAGTCAACAGTATAAGAAAGGACAGCCCATTGCCGTGGCGCGTCGTCGAATGCATGCAGATGCGGCGCCCAATGGGCTGTCCGTGAGTCCCGCTGGCGTGTCGCCTATCAGTCCCACATCGGGTGTGCACACCAGCATGGCCACTACCACAACGGGGCTTCCCAGCACGGTCTCTCCCGCACAGATCAAGCCTGTGGTGCAAACAGGTCGGTATATGAGGCAGCGGCAGAGAGAGGCATTCCACTTGATCTGCGTGTGTTGTAGCGTCCCCTGGTCAGCCTGACGCATCAGTCAAGTCACCTCCAGACGCACCACAGCCGCAAACCAAACCAGTGAGAGAGCCGTTGTCTCAATGGCAAGCATTATTTTTTCGCTCTTGCATGTCAGGCGGACACCGGCCTGAGAATCGATAATGAAGCCCTCCCGACGAAAATCAAACGGGTAATACCGAAAGAGCTCTGATCGTTCACGTCTGACACAGTCGCTTGTATGTGATGTATATTGTGTGTTGAAGAGGAACATTTTTTCTGCGGTGTTAGCTGGTGACGTCACGTCTGTTGCTCAGCTAATCAAGCTGCACGAACCGAGCATCCTCGACGAGGAAGAAGTCAAGTGCTTCTGCTGCAAAGTGACGCTGATTGAGATGAATGTTTGTGTTGGCTGTGATGGAATGTAAAAGGATGATAACGCCATCCATTGGGCTGCCCAGGAGAGGCGTATTGCGGCTGTCAATCAGCTGCTGGCGTGGGATCCCAAACTGATCGATGCACGCGGCAGGGTAACAGCACACACATGTCTCTGCGCCTCAGTTGCCGATTGTGTGTGAGTGTGTGTGTGTGTGGATTGCAGGGGGGCAAGACGCCATTCATGAAGGCTGCCCTCTATGGTCATGTCGATGTGATGAAGGTTCTGTATGCCAAAGGAGGGGAAAGGCTGCTCACCGAGACAAACAATGTGAGACCTCACCTGCGAAAAAATACAGAATGCCTCTTGGTTGTTTGATTGCCTTTCTCTGTGTGCGTGACACACACAGAACGGATTCACGCCACTCCATTTGGCTGCAGGCGGGGTCCACTCTGCCGCTGTGTCTCAGTTGTGAGCGACACAGATGACTGACGCGAGTGTCTCATTCACACTCTCTCTGTGTCTGCCTCTGTGTCATTCTCAAAGGCTCGAGTGGGGCGGCGGTGCTCTGCTCGACATCAAAGGCAACGACGTGAGTACACACAGACATTCACACCATCGATGGGCCGAGTCATGTGCTCATCTCATCTCATCTCATGACGACAGAGGGAGACCCCGTGGGATTGGGCGAAAGGAAGGACGGAGATCAGAAAGATCATGGAGAAGTACAAGCGATAGTCACTGTGATGGCTGTGGTCTTATTCCATTGTGTGTTGAGTCTAATGTGTGTGTGACGGGATGGTCGACTTGCTGAGTGCATAGGATGTGCTCATCGGTCAATTGAGCTCCCACCCAGACCACAAAAAAGCCTGGCAGCGCCTTCCTACCTGCGTGTTGAGTGAGTGAGGGGGGCGTCTAGTGCACTCTCTCCTTTGGTCGGCTGTGGTGTACTGCTGGTGGTCGTCCGTCCGTCCGTCCGTCTGTCTGTCTGTCTCTATCGAGTTGCATTCACGTGCACCATCAGAAACGGCGCATATATTGCATTCACGTGTTGTTGTATGTATCTACAGCCCGGCCACTCGATCACAAATTGATTGACCCATGCGATGCGAACACACATGTCGGCCAGGCAGAGAAATAGAGTCAGTCACTCGACGGACTCACACGTACTACCAGACACACACACATCTCTCAACGAAAGGCAGCTGACCATATGTGCTCGATGGATCGACGGTGGGGTGTCTGTCTGTCATGGCGGCATGATGTCCAGGGTGCTGCTGGCCGGGAACTGGGCGAGCCTTCGCCGAAAGGCGGGCACCCCGATGAACTTGGGGAACACGGCTGACGACAGCCACTGACGCACCTGCTGGGCTGCACACACACAGACACACGCAGAGCATTGTGTGCGTGGCTCTGTGTGTGTGGGTCAGTGCAGTGAGTCGCCTCACTTCACTCACCTTTGGCAGTGTCGAGCTCTTCGACTTCCCTTTGTGTCGCAGCGGCCTCAGAGCCATCACTATCACCCCGCCGCAAAGCCGCCATGCTCAGCCTTCTCCCATCCCCATCTGCTGCTGCTGTGGTGGGCGAGTTGCCTTGGTCACCGCTCCAGCTCATGGAGATGTGTGGCTCGCTGGGGCTGTGTGCCAGTGTCGCTTTCGGCAAGCCGTCATTAGACTCTTCCCGACCCACCACCATCACCACCCCATCGTCAGCCGTCTCCGAGCGCTTCGCCGTCTTGCTGCTGACTTTGCTTGTGTCGGTGCGTGTGTCCTCCTCAGGTGCGCTGAGGTGGCCAGAGTCATCAAGATGGTCATGATGGTCGTCGCGGTAGACGAGAGAAGGGCCTGCCATGTCCATCTCTGCCGCCTTGGTGGGGCTGTGGCTCTTGCCGCGCTTGTTGGGCTGATCCATGGCTTTATTGTCGTTGGCGTAGGTGTGGGTGGATGTGTCGAAGGGGTCAGGACAGGCCACATGAGCGATGTGAGATGACGCCCGAGCCTCCTGGAAAGCCTCGTCGAGGGCGGTGGTGGTGTGTTGGCTCCCTCCTTCGGGCACCTCTGTGGCGGTCATGACGATCGCCATGTGGTGGTCTTGCTGTTGTTCCGCCGCTGCTGCTGTTGCTGACGCTGGTGTTGACTCGGGAATGGGGGCGGGGGTGAGGTCGCCTCGGAGAGGCTGAGTGGTGGTGCTGGTGGGGGTGGGGGGGGCCCTCCGTTCTCTGTCTCTGTCTCGGTCTTTGTCTTTGTCTCGTGTGGCGTGTCTGCTGTGCCGTCTTGACGGCCGCTGCTGCTGGCGTGATGGCGTCGTGCGGTTGCGGCTGAAGGCGTCATTGCGGTAGCGCATTATGTAGCTCTTGACGTCATCAAAGGTGAACCCTACACGGTGGCACGCACACACACAGAGAGACATACAGGGGGAGAGAGGTGTGGGTGTGCTGTGCCTGTATGTGAGGTGGATTGCAGGGCGGACAATCGGACGGACCTGCAGGCCATTCGCGTGGGCTCGTGTCCCGGATGTTCTGGACGAAGTCCAGCAGCAGCTGCCTGCTCTCCTGGCACTCGAGAGTGCCGTCCAGCTCCATCATGGAAGCCAGGTAGTCCAGCTGCCGGTTCGCCCGACGCACCTCCGCCTCCATTATGGACTGACGGACCAAACAAACATGCATTCACACACAGACAGTGTAGTGACCCACACACACCTGTGTGTGCCACCTTACTCGTTCGGCCTGCACGAGGAGGTCCTGTTCCTTGATGAGTGCGGCTTGTTTGGCGATGGCGACGAGCCAGCCGTCCCGGTCGCCGCTGGTCTTGACGCGGAAGAAGTAGTGCCGGCTGCTCGTCACCAGGTGGAAGATGCGCTTGTCCTCGGGCACCTCCAACACCTGATGGACGAAGACCACGGCATAGACAGACGAATGTGCATGTCAGGTCGGTCTGTGTGTGTGGGTGGGAAGGATCAGATCATGGGTGTGGTGTGTGATGTGACTATCTATGACCTTTTCGCAGTCGGACAAGGGGATGCAGACGCGTGTGCGTGACCTGTGCGGGTCCTGATTATAAGGACACACACCATCTCATGTGTCTGTGTGCATGGCATTCGTTGGATGGATGGATGGATGGCGGGCCAATCTCACCTTGCAGTACCAGACCCCATCAGGCTGCAGGATGACGTGCCGCACCTTCCACTGCGTCCCGTCCTTGCTCAGCTTCTCAAGCCAGCCCGTCCGCAAACCCTGCACACAACAAAGAAGACACACATATAACATACACACGGATCCCCTCCTCGGCAACACAGAATGCCTTTCTGTATTGTCCAATCTGCGGACCTTTTCGAGTTTCTCCTGTACAGCTGAGAGGTCGATCTCCGACTCCATTCTGTCCCTCGCCAGCATGAAGTCCTCCGCAGCACCGTGATGATGATGCACAGGCGACCCTGACGCCGCCACACGGCCGTTCTGACGCGCCTGCTGCTTCTGGGCGTCGCGGGATGGCGACGCTGCTGCTGCTGCTGCTGGTGCTGGTGGAGAGGAAGGGCCACCACCCACACCAGAACCCTAACACACACAGGATGGACACACACACAGAGAGAGAGAGAGAGATGCTGACACACGCATGACTCTTCTCTGCCAGTCACCTCTTGCGGCGTCATGAGTGTCATCAACGCGTCGGTCCTGGCCCGTCTGAGCGCACCGATGCCCTCGTCAGTCACACTCACCGCCTCAGGCACCGTCACGCTCCTCCTTCCACCCCTCTCAGACGCGTGTGTGTCCTCTCTGAGCAGAAACTTCAGCGAAGAAGCGCCGACCTCCTGCTGGATTGCCAAAGGCAAAGCGGATGGTGCCAGCCTGCAGACACACAGACAGGCAGGCAGACGTGGGCTGTGTGTGTTGTGTTTGTGTGTGTGAGAGTGAGTGCTGACTGGTGGCAGTGCGTTGAGTGGTGGCCCGGTGTGACGATGTAGAGATGACACGGCGGGTTCTCGGTGTGTTTGGCCGCCGCTGCGGACACTGTCAGGCTTTTCTTCCTCAGCAGCAGCTCACACACCTGGCTGCACGCACAACACAATCACAGTGTGACAGACAGACAGAATGACAAACAATACAGGCGTCACGATGGCTTGTGTGGATTGACGGCTGACTGACGTTGCAGTGGTGTGCTGCGGCACGTGTAGCGTGTAGTAGGTGTTGTCCGGGTGACAGTACACCCTCAACGGATAAGTAATGACCTGCATACACGCAGACAAACACAAACAAGCAAGCCGATGAAGTGATTCTCTGCCTGATTTGAGGTGAGCATCTTCCTTCGCTCATTCTTTGGAGTGCTGCTCGGGTTGCTTGCCTCTGCGTGTCCGTGTGATTGATCTCTGCTGGCGTTGCTGCCGTGCTTGTTTCCCTTGGTGGCGTCCTGATGAGTCACTCGTCTGTCTGCTCGCAAAGATGGGCCATCTTTCATATCCATCACATGCGCTGCATCATCACATACTCATCCATCCTCCAAGCCCTCTCCTTGTGGACCTCAACTTTCAAGCCCGCAATTGTGCTGGAGGAGGAGCGGAACGGATGGGGGGGGAAACTGTCATTAACCGTAACACTCGTCTGTGTGTCCGTGATACTCATACAAATACAGTCCCATCAGCACGCAGAGTCAAACAGGCTCAAGGGGAGGAGGGATCAATCCCCGCCCCATCAGCACACCCCAGTCCCGCAAACCCTCCCCTCCCTCCCCCACGCAGACAGAAGCTAGTCGCACGCGCGAGGGCGATAGACAAGCGAGAGCGAATCCATCCAGACACATGACTGAACCCCCGACCCTTCCACCCCTCCTTCTCCAACAGCGCATGAGCCATGTGGGCGATGAACACGTTGGCATCGTGTCCCCACACACCGTCACACGTCACCACCAGAGGGCAGAAGGTCACGCGGGAGTCGCAGACGGCCGAGCGGTATTTCTTCTTCTTGGCGGTCTCGTGCTGCTTCAGGATGGACTTGGTCGATCGGTTCTTGGAAGCGTAAGACGTTGCGTCAGGATCCGTAATACAGATGTCAAACGACGCAGCCGCCTGCCGCTCCCACACGCCCCGAGCGACGATGTCCGCCCTGACCCCACCCTCCCCCTCCTCTCCCTCCTTCAACACCACCTCCCGACGCACACCAGCGTCCCCCCACGCCATCCCAATCAGCTCGGCAAAAGTGTCCCGCAGCTCGTCGTGGCGACGAATCACCAGGCCGTACCGCTTGCAGCACAGCGCATGGTCGACGGTGAGGGGCTGGTTGCAGTGGTCGCAGCGTGCAGCGAGGCCGGGGGGGTGACGGCCGTAACGCATGTTGAGGGCATCTCGAAACTCCGCAGCATCAAGACCAGTGTTGTTGTCTGTCGACGGGAGGGTGGTCAGCCAGCCGGACGTCTTGTACTCGGCGCTGCGGGAGAGGACGCGATGGCGCCGGCGGTCGATGTGCGGCAGGGCGGCCTCCCTCTTGGTCTTGTGGGCGACGTCCTGCTGCTGCTTGCTCCGGGTGAGGGCGTGGCGGATGGTGGCACGATGGTCGCCAGGGTGGAACGGAGCCTTGCCTTGGACGGACTTGGAGACCACCTTGGTGCTCGCGCGGGAAGCGGGGTAGGCGGCTGCGGCACGGTCGAGAGGGTCACGTATGCCGGTGCCGCCATGCCGGGCAGGCAGCAGCATCAGGTCGACCTCGGACGGCGTCACAGGGCCGCCGAGGAGGGCCGGCAGCAGCTCCTTGGCGATGGCCTCGCGGAGGGGGCTGAGAGCGCACTCGTCGGTGAGCACGACGCGAAAGACGTAGTCCCACTCCATCTGCAGAGACCTCGTCATTGCCGCGTGGGCCGTGTGTGGGAAGTTGCGGGCAGCAGACGTGAGCGCGCGCACGCCGCGCACCCACCCCTCGACCTTCTCGCAGAGGAACGCCGCCCTTCCCCCCTCATCGCCCACGTAGCCGCCCAGGAACCTCTTGCCCGTGACGATCTGCACCCCCTCGGGCTCGAAGAGTTCCCTTGCGATCTGCTCGAGCTCGGGTTTGACGACGAGGAAGGACTTGGCGGTCTCTGGGTGATAGCCGTATGAGGGACCGATGCGACGCAGGGCTCGAAACCACACGAGGATGCCGTGAAGTTTGCCGAGCGCCGACGAGTCATCCGC
>CDMY01000591.1:0-10840 GCA_001179505.1 Vitrella brassicaformis | reverse complement strand
GAGCGATGTTTTTGTTGAAACCAGATGAAGCAGAATGGGCAGAAATGACGACCTGACCATACCCATGGGAATGGTCACCATACCCATGGGAATGGTCATCATAGCCATGGGAATGATAGCCTGGCCGGCCAGTCATTTTCCTTGGCCAGGGACACGATGCTGGCTAACAACAGAGGAGGCCTCCCTCCCTTTTCCAGCGAAGCATCATCTATGCGCAGCAGATCCGATGTACTCTACGGCCTTATTTCAGGCCCCCTGCAACACTGTATGTTGCCGTCGTTCGCAGCGCATTGCATATCCTCCCGTTTGCTGCATCTGCCCTCTGCGTGCTGCGTGTTGCGTGTCCGGGTTGCATGTTCGGGTGCGTGTTTTCATGTTGGACAGACCGACAGGGGACTTGGCCGCCAGGCCGCCTAGGGTGCTCCCTGAAACCGCTGCCTGCAGATGGAGGAGCGAGATGGATGGAGGAATGAGTAAGAAGAGGAGGGCCGACTAGGGCCGCCGCCGTTCGCGGCAGCAGCGGCAGCGGCGGGAGCATCGGCGTCCGATGTGCTGACGGTTTCCGCCAGTGTGGACGGCATCATCTCCCGCTGCAGCAACAGCCTGGACGCCTTGCATGAGCACACAGCGAGCGCCATCCGTGACAGCAAGGAGGATGTCAAGGCCGTGGCCGAGGAGATTCGGACCCTGGTGGCTGAGAAGGGCGGCGTGTGGGACGTGGCTAAGAAAGATGGGGTCATCAGGGTCAATGCTGGTGAGACGCAACAGGCAGAGGATATGTGTGTGTGTCTGTCCGCCAATCTCTCTCATTTTCTCCGTGTCGTTGTACTTAGGCGGTCAGGTGTTCCCAGTCAAGCGCACAGCGCTGCTGCGGCCGTACATGAAGCGGCGATACATCTCAGTGCTGCTGATGCACCACGCGGGCGGCCTGCCCAAGGACCCCGACGGCCACATCTACCTCGAGACGTCATCGGCATACTTCTCCTTCCTCCTGGACAAGATGACCCTCATCGACACCGGCCGCACCATGGCCATCGAGCTGCCGCCGTCAAAGGCGGCCGACCCACTTTACGCCGACTACCACGCCCTCTTCATGCGCGAGATCGACTGCTACGCGACTCCGACCCCGCTCCCTGCAGCAGCAGCAGCAGCAACAACAGCAGCAGCAGCCGCCGCACCGATGGAGGTCGACGGCCAGGGGGAAGAGGGTGGGGGTGATGCAGCCGAGAAGGCCATCCAGGACTCAGTGCGTGCCTACGAGCGGCGCATGCGCGCCTACGCCAAGGCGTACAAGGCGCTGGTGTGGCAGAGGGATGAGCTCCGGCAGTTCCTGACGGCCATGGCGCCGTTCCTGTCCAGTGGCGATAGCGAGGCGGACAGCATTCTCACCCTGACGGTCATGGGCCGGAAGGTGTTGATCATGCGGAAGACGCTCAAGCGCCTGGGTCACAATCACCCTCTGCTGACACGATTCTCGACGTAAGTCAGACACCGGGACCACACACCATTCTAAACGTACACAACGCTCTGTTTGCCTGTTAAGGATGCCTCAGCATTTGGGTGGTCACGATGTCGACCAGACCCCATCAGAGCACTTCGTGACGACAGTCGAATTCGCCCGACGCATCGCCTGCATGCCGCACAGTCAACTCATCCGCCCCCCGCTTGTCGAGGAGGGCGACGAACGGCTCGTCAAGGAGGACATCGTAAGTGACACAGAGAGATTGAGGGAGGCACACAAAGGAAGGAGCAGCTGTGTCGCTCTCATGTGTGTCAGGAGATGTATGGGTTGAAGTACCAGCCGTATTGCCATCTGCCGGCCGCCGACGGCCACGAGTTCATCGCCAAGTCGGCCGAGGAGTGGGGCAAAGTCATTGAGATGACCGGCAAACACTCACCCACAGTCACACTCCTCTACAAGTGAGCCAGCAACAGCCAGAGAGGGAACGATGCACACAGACATCGTTGTTGTGTGTCAATTAGGTCGAGTCGTGACACGTTCGCGCATCCGTCCTTCCTCAGCAAGGTGGCGGGCAAGAGCGGCCTGCTGTTCGCCCTCCGCGACGGCGAAACACACCGATTCGGGGCCTTTATCGACGGCCCACTCATCCCGCCAGACGATCCCATAGAGACCGAGAGCTACGAGGTGCCCCTCTTCCTCTACTCACTCAGCGGCGCCTTCACTAAGCCCACCAAAATCGAGCTGCCCGAGGCGGACCAGAAGGTGACGGTCGCCGGGACACAGGGGGCGGTGAAGGACTACGAGGGCCAGCCGTGTGCGAATGTGTGCATCGCTGGCGGCAACCTGTGGTTGGGGTACGGTGACCGCGGTCCTGCGGCCGACCTCAGCAGCTGCGAGCTGTACATCGAGCGGGACGACCTGCCGGCGACGTACACTGGCGAGAGGGATCAAGACGGCGATGGCACACTGGCGCGGAAGATGATCTTCACGTGCACTGAGATGGAGGTGTGGCAGGTGAGTGAGTAAGGCAGGGGATGGAGGAGCGGACATATGGAATGGATGGGGACACACCTCCTCTCCGTCTGTGCTGATTTGATGTGTGCGCGCAGGTGCAAAGCGGCTGAGGCGGTAAGAAAGCGTCAATACTCACTTGCAGCAGGTACCTAAGGTACAGAGCTCACCATCGTTGCCATGATTAATGAGAGAGAGATAAGCCGAAACGACACGACACCTGTGCTGTCTGTTGTCTGTGTGCAGGGCAGGTAGTCCATGTGAAGACACACAACACTATCGATCGATCGATGCATAGGTAGATAGATATGTACAACATGCACGCATTCATTCATTCATTCGTGAGCGCGGTTGTGTTGGTCGACCGAGAAATGTTGCTTGCCATGCATGTTTTCTAGTATGCATGTGATGTGCCGTGCGCGAAGTCACCCGTTGTCTGTCCATCCATCAAAGCAGCAAAACGCTCTCAATCCGCTACATAGATATCTCCCTCGCGCTTGCCTCCATCCATGCATCAATTTTTTTTTAATTTTTTTTTAATATTACACATCCATGCATCACAGCTGTACAAGCACCCACACACCCACACAGACAAACATCTAGTATCCCATATCGAATCGCCGCCGGCTGCGATTGCGGCTTCTGCTGCGGCTCCTTCTCCGTGACGACCCCCACCTGCTGCTGCGTGAGTGCCGCCACCACTGCTGCTCTCGGCCATCCCACCCATCCTCCATCCATATGCTCTCCCGCCGGCTTCTCTTGCCGCGGCTGCGATAGCGATGGTCGTCTTGAGAGTCATCATCCTCACTGACGCTCTCATCGTCACGCCAGCGGCGTCTCGGGCGGTGCCAGGGGCGGTCGTAGTCATCGTTGTATGCTGGTCTCTGTCTGTAGTTGTCGCGCCTCTCCCTCTCGCGCCGCTCTCTCTCACGGACAGATTCCTCGTATGTCATGGTGTGGGAGCACTCGGCGCTCGTGTGGCCGTCATCTCCACACGAGCAGCACCACACCAGCTGGCGTCTGCTGTCCCTGTCCCTGCTGCTGGCTGTGGCGGTGGCGGTGGTGGTGGTGTTGCCGCAGACGATGTGGCCCTTGGCGCCACACACGAGGCAGGTTAAGTCGGCGTGCAGCGGGGAGTCACCATCTGGACACACACACACACACACACACAGAGAGAGAGAGAGAGAGAGTCAGCATGAACAAGTGTCCACGCATCCATCCAATCATCTCACCGGCAGATTGTGTGTCGAGTGGCGGGTCGTATGTGACTATGAGGGGGCAGTGTGTGCCATGTGTGGTGCTGTTGCAGCGACGGCAGAAGGCGCCTCCTCGGTGCAGCGGACACTCCTCAGGAGAGGGATGCGCAGGCCCATAACACGCACCGCAACGGCGCCATCTCTTACCACTGACACACATACAGATCGATGCCCGACAAGTGAAGCCCCCCCCCCATTGTTCGTTCACCCAGCTGTGCTGTCCTTCTCCTCTCACCATCTGCTGTCGTCATGCAGCCCTCCGCAGTAGACGCAGAATGCCCCCGCCAGCCGGGCATACTGCCGGACCACCTCCATCTTCTTCTGGCCGCCCTTGCTGCTGCTGCTCTCCCCCCAATAGCGGTTTCCCTCCCGCATCCCCCCCTCCCACTTGTTGACGCTCCACAGCTCCTCGCGCAGCGCACTCTCCTCCTCACGCGACCACTGATCGTCGTAGATCACACCATCCCGCGCGTCGCGACGCTCCCACCACGGCACCTCTCTCTCCTTTTCGTAGTTGTTGTCAGTCGCTTCTGTGTCGAGGAAGAAGAGCTCAGCGCCCATTGCAGCGTCAGCGTGACGAGGGCTGGCCGTCGTCGTCGCCTCGTTGTTGCTGTGGTTCAGGTTGCCGAACGACGATGGGCTGATGTCAGCAATCGCATCTGCCGGGAAGAGGGAGTTGCGCGGTCCGCTGATGGAGCCATTGCCTGCCTTTCCGTGCACTGCTGGCCGCTGCTGCTGGTCCTGGTGCGATGGAGGCATCTTGAGCTCAGGCATTGGCGGCACTCGGCTGTGTGGCCTCCTGAAAAGCATTGAGGAAGGACAAGTTGATGGATTTCAGCCCTCGATGGGTCAAGGTACACTACAGCAGCTGATTACGCCCTCATTTGATCTCGAAAACTCCGGCGATCATCCACGCGAGCTTAGAAGCTGAAGATCTCCCCTCCTGCCGAACTGCTGCTTTCGCCTTTCGGCAGCATGTGGCTGGCTGCACTGCTGCCCATGACGGTGCTTCTTATCCTTCCGCAGTTCCCCTCACCCACTGCCGCCTTCACACTGCCTGCGGCTCTCCCAGCTCTCATGCCCTCGAGGCCATCTCGGTCGCAGCTGTCGATGGCCGCAGATGGGCCAGCGACAGCAGAAGAGCGGGAGGTGGTCGTCCCCAACCCCCGGTACTTTGGCTTCGACAAGAAGCTGCCCCTCAGACCATCTGTCAACGTAACCAATGCACAGCACACCACACACCTATGCAGCAAGCACAAACACGCCTGTTCTCTGTGTGTCTGCGTCTATGTCTTGTGTGTGACGTCATGCAGCCGTCTTTCAAGCGCAACTTTCGGATCCGCGGCCGGCCGGTTGGGTTCCGCATCACTGCTGAGGAGGCCAACGAGCACAAGACCAAGCCGGTGGACATGGAGGAGGTCTATGCGGCGCGGAACAAGTACTTCGAGGTCAAGAACATCGAGTACGTCGACGAGTACTGGGGCAACCCTCTGCCGCCCGGGTCCATCATGCCTATCGTCGAGCAGATGAGAAAGGAGAGGCCCGAGAAGGCGCCGAGCGATGAGGACCTCACCTGCGTACGCGATGCTATGGAGAACACACACACGCCACACACACACACAAACACACACGCGTGATCAGATGGGATGACTGTCTTTGTGTGTGTGTTGTGCTGCAGGACGTCATCTACGTCAAGTCTGACGGGACCGTCATGGAAATCAAGGTCAGTCAGTCGACGGAAACACACATGACACACGCATACATCGAGGGATGCAGCAGCTGATTGTGTGTGTATATATGTGTGTTGACGGCCCGTACAGACTGACGTGATGCCCTACAACAACGAGGCCGGCCCCAGCCGCCTCAGGAAAGACGAACGAGTCGGCGATGCCGCCGAACCAAGATGGGTCGTGCAAACATCGGTGCGCACCACACACAACACAACACCCACCACATCACTCGCAGAGAGAGCCTCACTCATCCTTTCCCTCTGTGCCTGTGTGTCTGTGTGTCAGCCTGGTTACGCCAAGCAGAAGGGCCTGGAGGTGGGCAAGCTGTGGGATGAGTTCGGTGAGGAGGCGCGGGTCAACGACTGGGACAACCACTATAGGCAGCCGAAGCGAATCAGACCCCCGCTGGAGCTGCCCAACGGCAAACTGGTTCAATAGACAGACGGCCGATTGCGTGGCCTGGCTGTGTGCGTGGTTTGGGAATGAAGCCTTGCTTGCTGTGTGCGTGTGGGTGTGGATGAGGCGTGTGTTTGAAAGGACACCTACAGTACACATCTGGTGTGTGTGATCACATCGATGTGGGGTGTGTGTTGAAGGCGCACAGACAGACAGACAGACAGATGAGATGGTGGTGAATGGGCCGATGGAAAGGCACTGATTGAGCGCATGGCATGAATGGCACGCACACGACATCCACACAGCCATCCATCCATCCATGGACCCATGGAGCAGCAGTTGTTGTTGTGGGTCTTGCTCGAAGGGTCTATCTGCGTCAGTAGGTAGCTAACTGCGGGGCCGTCCCGGCCTCAGCTGTACAACGGACGGAAGGGACGGGCTGCAGCAATGGAAAGACAGAGAGAGAGAGAGAGAGATGGAGTGCCATGCCAGGAGAGGCGAGCTGCCTTCTCTCTTTCTCACCTGTCTGCTGCTAGACGATAGATAGGATCAGCCGCTCACCAGCTGCACACACCACATGCAGCACGGTGTTGGCAACGGCCGCCAGTGCCTCTCTGCCTCTCACTCACTCACGCACCTGCCACACCTCCATCTCAGTGCACGTGAAGTTGATGTCCTGCGCCAGCGTGCCGTTGTCATTCGAGTTGATCACCCC
Source organism: Vitrella brassicaformis (assembly GCA_001179505.1). Lineage (NCBI taxonomy): Eukaryota > Vitrellaceae > Vitrella > Vitrella brassicaformis. The sequence goes on along the minus strand of CDMY01000591.1, from coordinate 4,270 downwards.
ATTGTAGCCGTCAGACAGGTGCTGCCTCTTGATCCACTGCTGGCAGCTGCTGAGGTCCGCCGCTGGGCCAGGCCTGGCATACCCCAGCCAAAGGACTCCAGCAGGAGCGCGACGCATGCGCACATTCGCACGTGGCTCGCCGTCTATGTTCGTCACGCCCCCTCTGTGCCGGCCACCTCCACCTCCTGCGCCTCTTTGGGCAGCTCGATCTTGGTCGGCCAATTGTAAGCACCCGAGAGCGGAAAGAAGAAGACGGGAGCCTTGTAGGTGTTGGTCTCTGTGGGGTCGGCTGGGGGTGTGATCTGGCCGTCGATGAAGCAGCCGAATCGGTGTGTGTCCCCATCTCGGAGGGCGAACAGGAGGCCGCTCTTGCCGGCCACGTTGTCGAGGAAGGACGGATACCCAAACGTGTCACGACTCGACCTGATCACGACACACAACAACGATGTCTGTGTGCCCGGCATCTCTGTCTGCGCTCACTTGTACGGCAGCGACGGCGCCACGGCGATCCTCTTGTCCGTCATCCTCATCACCGCCAGCCACTCGTCGGCCGTCTGGATGATCGTGCTGTCCGCCGGCACCGGCGGGATCGAACTGAGGCCGTACTTCCCAACTCGACACCGAAGATGGCCTTCTCGTGCGGCGCCACCACTGGCGGATGGACGAACCGGTTGGCCGGCATGACATACAAACGGCGGGCAAAGTCGACGATGAGTTGCAGGAATCTGAGGGAAGCTTGGTGGGCCTCCTGGTCGGGCCACTGAGTCCTGAAGAACAAAACACCACACACGTAGACACACCCAACAGAGAGCATCTCCCTCCCCGCTCACGGATCAAAACGCTTGACGAGTGCATGAGTTGGCCCGAGGGGCGCTATGGTGCGGCGGAGAACCGACACCTTGTCGTCGAAGACCGTCAGCGTCATCAGCTCGATGTCCTCATCGCTGCTGTTCCCCTTGACGAACGGCCGCATCGCCGTCAGGAAGGCCTCTATGTGGCGCTTCTTGGCCCGCAGCGCCTCCAGCACACGACGATAGCTGCTCATGCACTCGTCGATCTGCCGAAAGGCCTCCTCCACGCTATCGTTCCCACCTCCCTCTCCCTCTGCACCGCCGCCCGCATCGGCCATCTCGACATTGGCCTCCTCGGCTCCCCCTCCAGCTGCCGATGCCGCTGCTGCAGCCGATGTGCCGGTCGCCTGTGGCTGCTCCTCGATGCCAATCTCGATGGCACCGCCCAGCGTCCGCATGAACAGCCTGTGGTACTCGGCATAAGAGGGATCGGCGGCCTCCGGTGAGTGCAGGCTGATCTCATCCAAATGGGGGCTCTCGAGCAGCGCCAGGTGGTCACGCAGCCATTTGAAGTAAGCCGGATGCATCTCGAGGAAGGGCAGCTGATTGGCGTCCTTTGGCAGCTGGTCAGTGAAGTGCAGCAGCAGCGTCGAGAGGTACGTCGTCTTCATCTTCGGAAGGAGGAGCCGTTTCACCGGGATAGAAAAGACCGTGCCGCCCACATTGAGCCGCATGCGGCCGTCCTTCTGCTGCGGCTCGATGGTGCCTCCGTTGGCGGTGATGAGCTGCTTGATCTCCGAGCTGATTACCTCGATTTCCTTCTCGGCGCTGGCCGCTGCGGTCCTGGTGATCTGGCGGAAGGCGTCAACACCCCCCGCAGCTTGTTTGACCAGATCATCGGCGTCCTCCGAACCAGTTGTGACACCGTGAAGGCGAGATGGCACGACCGCTTCGTCATCAGCCGCCCTGCTGTCGTTGTCTTTGCGCTTTTTGGAGCTGCCGGACGCTGCTGCGGCGGCGGCTGCCGACATCGCGGGGCGCTTTGTCAAATGCGGCCGAAAATTCCCGTCAGGTCGGTCAGGTGCGGTTGACGACTAACGGTTGGACGAGACACCTGTCCTAACCCGGAGCCCAGTCACGTGCCCTGCAGAGATGGCCCCACGGGAACTCACTCTTCCAGCCATCGATCTGTTCGCACTCTCGGCCGGGTCTCACAGTCAGCAGAGATGGCCACCTCAGAGGTGGAGATCCCAGCGTCGATGGAGGAGGGTGAGATAGCTGATGAGGTGGCGGCTGTCACTGAGGAGCCCCAGGCCAAGAAGCGCAAGGAGAGGCCGAGCGGAGCTCAACTCAAGAAACGGAGGAAGGCCAGGCGAGAGGAGCAGCAGCAGGAGGAGCAGCAGCAGCAGCGCAGCAACCAGGAGGGACCGCACGACGTGTAAGAGGGCACTGCGGTGTGTGTCTGGGGTGTTGCATATCTTATGTGCGCATGGCATCTCTCATGCAGCAAGGAGGACAGTGTTTGTGAGGGGCAGCAGCAGCAGCAGCATCAGGAGCCGATGGTGACCCGCGAACCGTGGTGAGTGGCTAGAGGCACACACACACAGCATGAGCCTACGGTATCATGTGTGCGTCGTATCCCCCGAGCAGCCAATCTTCGTTGAGTCCGTCGGCCTCCGTTCTTGTCGAGCCCATAGGAGACGACGAGTTCAAGTTCACGTAAGTCACACAGCGACACTCTGTCACTTGTTTGCCTGTCCATCCCTCCCTCCCTCCATCCATCCATCCATCCATCCATCCGTCAGGCTGGTGAGGTACGAATTCGTCGAGGACAGCGACAAGACGGAGGAGGAGAACATGGAGGCTGCCAAAGCCGATGAGGCGCTGTTCGACGCATATGTGGAAGGGTGGCTTGCCGGGTACAGGGATGGCTACGCGATGGGTGTTGAGGGTGTGGATGGATGACAGAAGGAGCTGAACAGTTAGCACATCGGGTGGTCGACGGGTGGCTGGTCATTGGTTGATCGCTTTTGGTTTAGCCTTAGAAAGACAAGCCGAGAGCGAGAAGGATGGCAGTGAGTCGGGCGCCCAGGGTGTAGACGGACTGCCGAGAGATGCATGAAGCGTGTGTGGGTGTGGGGGGGTATTGCAAGTATTTTTCTGTGTGTGTACGTGTAATCGGTATGATCGGTATGTGTCAAGACGATGCACACACGAATGAAGATTGATTGCATCAATAGAGCGGCAGAGTCCCACTTGTCAGCCGGCCGCCACCCTCTGTCTGTCTCTCTACCTCTGATCGGCCATCCACTTTGTGTTGTGCTCTGAAGCTGCCCAGTAGCGGCCATCAATCAAGCTTCAGCAATCCTCCAACTCTCTACGCAAACTGCCTGCAGCCCACATACACACACAGAGGGACAACAACACGGCCAGCAGTGTGTTCGCTCCTCTCTGCTGGTGGTGTGTTGGTGTAGCGGGGTCTCACCTGCCTCTGCCGCTGTCGATGTGAGTGCCGTCGGTCGATTCACCGATCCTGGCCCAGCTGCCACACCTCCATCTCAGTGCACTCGAAGTCCCAGGACTGCGCCAATGTGCCGCTGCCCTGCCAGTTGATCCTGCCTCGATATCCCGCCGGCAAATGCTCTTTGTCGATCCACTGGCAGCAGCTGCTGAGGTCGGCCGCCGGACCAGGCCGGGCGATTCCCAGCCACAGACAGCCGCCAGCGATCCAGACATTCGCACGCGGCACATGGTTGTCGTCCTTCAACGCCCCCTGTGTGCCGGCCACGTCCACCAGCTGGTACTCCTTCGGCAGGTCGATCTTGGTAGGCGCATTGTACGGCCCACTGAGTGCATAGAAGAAGACCGACACGTCACAGGGGCCGGTGCTTTGTGTGGGGTCGTCTGGCGGTGTCAGCTCCCCGTCGATGAAGGCGCCGAAGCGGTGCGTGTGGCCGTCTTGCATCGCTACCAGCAGACCGCTCTTGCCCTTGACGCTGCTGAGCATCGTTGGATACGTCTTGCCGTCACGGCTCGACCTGACGACCACCACAGCACATAGGTGCACAGTTTCCTCTCCTTCTGTCTGCCTTGTGTGGCCATCGCCTCACTTGAAGAGCAGCTCGGTCTTGGGGTTCTGTTTGCCGGTCATCTCGATGACGGCCTCCATCTCGTGGGGCAGCATGAGGGGCGTGTAGATGTCCGCCGTCTGCAGGCCGTACATCTGCAGGTCGAGTCGCAGTTGGTGCTGATTGCTGGGCGGGGCGGTGGGCGCTCGCACGCGGGACCCTCGGGGAGCGATGCGCTGTCTTCGGGCGAAGTCGACGAAGTCGACGATCTTGGAGAAGTGGGCAGTCGAGATGCACGAAAGGGTCATACTCCTACAGGGAACAGAGAGAAGTGGAAGGTTTTGTGCCTTGCCGCGTGCGTGTGCTCTTCGCACCTGTCGAATGCCGTGCCCAGCGGTTTGTCCCGCCCGA
>CDMY01000590.1:14224-31454 GCA_001179505.1 Vitrella brassicaformis | reverse complement strand
GGGGGGGGGGATGGAGGGAGAAGAGGCAGGCAAACCAGATTCGTAGTTTTCTCCTTCCTTTTTTGCGGCTTTTAAATGTGTCCCTTGTTTGGCGGGTTTTTCTCCTCAATTTTTCATTTTTTGCGTTGTTTTAAATATTTTTTTCTAAATATTGTTTTGACACCTTTGAGACGTTTTAAAAAATGTGCGATCAGGGGAGGAGGCTTGCACGGGGTGGTGTGAGATCCGAATGAAATAATAGATACAGACAGTCCAAAAGCCGAGTGTCACGGACACACAGACGAGTTTTACGGTTAATGCAGATTGTCTCTCGACAAGAACAACTGATGATCCACACCTGGAAACCAGCCAGGGCGTCTCAGGGAAGTCTGCAGAGCCATCCTGGATACTAACGTGGCCTTCAAATGCCTCATTCTGTGCACGTGTCTCCCTGTGCGTGTAGTAGAACAAGAACGAACAAACTTTTCAATCAATGCTGATTTTGTATCTTGTGCAACAAAACTTTCGATTCATTCTCATGATTCCCGTGATTGTGAACCATGATTTGATGTCATGTGAGCGTCTTTTCATGTCTCATCTAGAACAAGCCATTGATCCACTCTCTCGCGATTTGGGGCTTCCTAATTGTTTGATGCAACTTGAATGTGGATTGCGCAATTCAACCAAGTCGAACAGGTGAGCACTGCATTGATGCGAAGGTCCTCCAGTCGATCCACGCTTCCAGTGTCTCTCCTTCCCGACCATTCAAGACCATGCATCCGTCAACGTAGTGTCTAATATGTATTTATATATTTTACGTCTGTACATTCTATCAAAACAATGCGTACAAACGTTTCTAGTCAGCGCTCGTCAACGTACAATCTATGAACAGCCACGGTAGACAGTACGCATGGATTGTAGATGGGTGTGACATACGTTAACTCATAGCGCAACAGCAGGCGGAGTCTGTCGGTCTCTCATGAAACGAACTGCGTCAACATCGACCAACCCTCAATCATGCGACAAACATGCCAGCACCATCCTCAGCGCCCGCCTGGCGTATCTCCCAGCGGCGCCGCCCACCACGCACACACATACTCGCACTACGCGCCAAGGCAACAGACAGACGAGCACGAACCCACCTTATTGTAGATGGGTAGATTTGACGGCGTGTGATGTTGTTTTGTTTGTTGTATGTGGGACTTCTCATTTATGATATTATCGGCCCTCGACATCGTGAAGTGTCCGTATTTCGACATGGATCGTTCAGGATATATTAACAAAGGATTTGTCGTATAAGTGACACATCGAAGCGTTCCATTATTGCTTCCCTACTCTTAAGTTCTTATCGGCACGTCAGTCGACCTATGTCTCGTGCGAGTGGAGTGACCGAAATCTTGGTTCGCCAGCTTGCATAAGACAAATGCGGATCGTCCACTATGCAAGGAACGACGCGCGGAGATGCTTCTTGTATACCTGATCGCAGCAGTCGAAGACCGCAATTTGACGAACAGTCGAATGTCTTTCTAGAAACCTCGTGAATCGCGCGGTGCTTGGCTTTGTTTCGATTCTTGTACTTGGAATACTCGTCGTCATCATCATGCTCGTCATAGTCATCCCCGCCCTTGCGGTGTCGATACTTCTTGTACTTGGAATACTCGTCGTCATCATCATGCTCGTCATAGTCATCCCCGCCCTTGCGGTGTCGATACTTCTTGTACTTGGAATACTCGTCGTCATCATCATGCTCGTCATAGTCATCCCCGCCCTTGCGGTGTCGATACTTCTTGTACTTGGGATACGGGTCCATGTACGCCTCCATGCTCTGCTTAGGCTCCATGGTCGGGCGAGATGGACCGAGAACGAACTGGCTAAGTGAAGAAGTTTTGCCATCATCTGCTCCTAGCTGACCGCCATCTGTCGCGGAGGTGAGCCGACTCTTTCGCGAGGAAATATCCAGGGCATTTGAAGTCAGCAGGGACACACCTGCGCCGTAGGAACGGGAAGGGCGTGGGCGGCTGGTGTTGTTTGGTCGGGAGACAACGACTGCCGCCGACGAGAAGCCTAGTATGAGGACGAGGCCGAGGAGGACCAGTGATCTGGGCACGCCGGGATGCATTGGCCTGCCGCGCCGACAACAGCAAAAGGACAACAGGAACACACACGCACACAGACAGACAGCACAAGAGGGAGAAACGGGGGGAGATGTGGCTAGACCGTAGAAGGGACGGATGGGCGGACCTGGCGTGGAGTGAAGGTGGGCGGTTGGAGTCCCGCGAAGACCTTAGTAAGCCTTTGGGTGATAAAAAAGGAGGCCGAAAGCTTTTGCTGTAAAGGCGCAACACCCTCGTAAAATTGGGGGGTTTCGTTTTGCGCGTATATTCCGACGTGCTCTCGGGTTAAACCTTTTCTGTAGCTGATTTCGATGCGGTTCTGCTTGGACACGTCAAGACGTCACTTGAAGTCACGTTGCGTGTGCTCCAGCAGATCTCGAGGTGGCCCTTCCGATCTCAAGCACGCTCCCAACCATCCTTCACGAGGCAGTCAGAGTCAGCACGTCACTGAGTAAAGCCAATGGGCGCGGTGAGCGCTTCTACGGAAGGGAATCTCTCCCAACCAACCTCACTGACTCGCCTTGCTTCAGTGTGTCAAGCTACATAGCTTGGAAGCGAACAGAGAAAAACGGCTAGTAACGAACCCCGATCGGACGCTTCTTACCCACTGGGCGAGCCACAGCAGAAGCGTCAGGCCCAGTTGCATTTTTATCCGATGAGCACCGCAAATGGGACGCACCGGAGCAACGCAAACGGGAAGAAGAGAAGAAGAAGAAGAAGAAGGGAAAACACCTTCACATCAGGGAAGGGGGGAAATACGTTAACTCATAGCGCAACAGCAGGCGGAGTCTGTCGGTCTCTCATGAAAACGAACTGCGTCAACATCGACCAACCCTCAATCATGCGACAAACATGCCAGCACCATCCTCAGCGCCCGCCTGACGTATCTTCCAGCGGCGCCGCCCACCACGCACACACATACTCGCACTACGCGCCAACGCAAGAAAAGGAGGAAAATATTCAGAAAATTTGAGTTGCATATCTGGGAACACCAGTGAACACACAATTTGAATCACAGCTTCTTTGCCATGTTCTTCTCTCGTAAACCAATGTCCTTCACACATCGAACTTTGCCTTCACACTTACACACATACACGCACGCACACAGACGACAGACATAGAATTACACAACAACACATAGAGACATGCATACATAATTCACACAGACAAACAGCCAGACAGTGCCAGACAGTGTCGGCAGAGGCACCACATTCATTTACAGAGACAGACAGTCGGGGATGGTACGTACATCAACTATCAAATAATCAATTAATCAATTAATCAATCAATCAACTATTTTCCTCGACGTTTCCGCTGTCTCGGTGATGTGCCGAGCGCTTTTTTCGGCAGCAAAAATAGCCATTTTTCGCGGGCGGAAACCGAAAAGCTTCGCCTTCCTGACCCCCCTCTGTGCCCTCTCCCTCTATCTCTTTTTTTGACACTTCCCAAAGCCCTCAAAAAATCGAAGGAGTAATTTTAAAAATCAGCAAGTAAAGATGAAAAAAGGGAGGACGCTTTAACGGGGTGCCAGACGACCGCCGACACATTTGATGGATGTGTCAGTGTCTGTCTGTCCATTGATCCCATGAAGGCCTATGCATCATGCATCATAATAATATAATATTTTAATGGCACACCTTCGCAAGGGGAGAGCTGAATTGGAGCTAAGTCTCAGCTTGAGTGAGACACCAGATGGCTCATCGACACGTACATGTATGAAGCCGACAAGAAACGAAAATGTATTAGGAGGCGGAAATACATGCCGCATCACATCGATACAAAGGTAGCGGATCGGCCATGGACTACAACGCCGCCACTCATGCTTCCTCCAGTAGGTTGCTCATTGCAACAGCAGACCAGGCAGGCGGGGAAGGGTCAATAGATGCGTCGGCGAGTTCATTGCATGAGGACATCGCCCGAGACATGACTGATTTGTCCATCCATACGGCAGCAGACGACCACCGACACATTTGATGGATGTGTCAGTGACTGTCCGTCCGTTGGTAACCCATCAAGGGACACAAGCTTAAGTTCGCAGGGGAGGGCTGAGTAGCTAGAAAGTGAGACACCAGGGAGTTGCGTCCACGCGTGCATGTATGAAGCCGACAGATCGGGCTGGGCGGTGAGGGAAAGCGCATAATCCTCATCAGACCATTGAAAAAATGAAAAAGTGAAAGAATGCAGCCGGCATAGAGCCGACACGAACAGCGTAGCGGGCTGGGCATAGACCAAGGCCGCCGGCGATACGTTCTTCACAAATCGCTTCATCAACAGCAGACCAGCGGGTCGAAGGCGCTGTCTTCGCAAGAGCATTCATTGTAGCCCTTTCGAAAGATTGCCGTCAGCGCGGCATCCCCCACGGGTACACCTGAAGTCTCTTTGAGGAATCCGCATCAACGGCAGGGCTCAGGCAAGATAGGTGCCGGATTTGTAGGTGTTCGCCTCTCTCTCGGACGACATCCATCTACCCCGAAGACTAGTGTATAATGTTCGCCTCTTCTATTTTCACCTACGGAGCGAACCGGAGGCGACGCGTCGACGTCTGTAGCCATTCATGATGCAACGTGTCAGTGGAGAGAACATCTCCCCGATGAGGCATTTGAAGGCAACGAAGCCTATCTGTAGATGTGGGGAAAACATTGAATGAATGACGTCTCAGAAGATCATCGAGGAGAATCTTTCAATCAGTGTATATACATTTGTTACAACAATCGTCGTCCGCTTGGGTGAGAGCAGCTACTGACGGCTCAGCTGGGTGAGAGCAGCGAACAAGGCTGGAGATCAAAGTCGCACAGTCTCATCAAAGTCGCACGGTCTCTCTCTCTCTCTCTCTGTGTGTGTGTGTGTGTCCATCCATCTATCGGTCCAGAGCTGATCGGCTCTGAAGGCGGCTCAAAGGCGCTCTCTAGAGCGATCCTTGCGGAAACCACAAACACAGGCCTAGGGACACTACTGAGGTCCCGGTGTTTTTCTCAACAGTCGGGATTGAAAAAGACTATGAAATGTGAGGGCTGGGCGGCGTCCAGCGGCGACGGGAACGGCAACAAACAATGAGCTAAATACTGCAGGTAAGGGACAGACAGACAGAGAGACCAAGAGAGAGATCAATGGATGGATGGATCGATGGATGGATGGATGTGTGTGTGTGATGTTGGCCTCCCTCTCCCCCTCTCCCTCCCTCTCTCCCTCCCGCCCTGTCCGTCCCCTCTCTCGCTCTGGCTCTGTGCTCACCTCAGGTACATTTGTGGTAGGTGCGATGTCGGGAAATCACGACGCCAAAGCGGCAGATCTCGAGCTGAAGGTAGAAGACGATGAGTCAATCAGCCTGCACGACAAGCAGAGGGACAAGCAGAACAGCGCGTCGGACGTCCCTGAGCACACCTCAAATGGGAAATAGGTGCCGGGAGGAGAGCCCATCATGTGTCTTGTGCGTGATGAGCACTATGTAGTCATGCATCATGAGCGAGTTTTGCGAGTTTTAATAACTTGCATGCCAGTGCATGTGTGCTCTATACAAGGGGCGATACATACAAATAGGACAACACACAGATACGCGTCTCATACCCACCCACCCACCCATATAGTCCTTTTCTTGATGCCACATTTGGGCGACCAGCAAGAGATCTCGCTGGGCACAATCAATCAATCCACCAAGGCATCAATCAAGGTGCCCGGCTATCCTCTGCGGCAGCCCTGGGTCGCTCCAGGGCGACCGAGCTGCCGGGCTGGCCACCGCCACGCCCACGTCCACACCGCCGCCCTCACCCTCCTGCAAAGGCGAACCTTTGGCGCTCTTGGCACGAGTATGGCCGTCCCGCCCCTTGTTGAGCAGCATTTTGACCAGTGGCGGCGTGTGCTCCTCGGCCACTGCCCCTTCTTTCTTCTGGGCCTCCAAACGCTTCAGCAGCGCCAGACTAGCCGACAGCTCCGATGACCGAACGAGCGGCTCGGGCGAAGAACTGGATAGCAGAGGAGGAGGCCCCTCACGCACACGCAGATGGCCATGGATGGGTAGTGGGGTGCTGGTCCTGGGTGTGGGTGCGGGGAGGGCATGGATACGTGGGGATGGTGGGACGGGGCTGGACAGCTCGCTGCGCCAGAGGTTGGATGCGGTGGAGCCGGGAGGGGAGGGGCCGTGTGGGAGGGGAGGGGGCGTCCTGTTGGCGGGCGGCGGCATGCGCACCGCTGACGCAAGGGCGGCAAATGCGTGTGAGGGAGGGGGCAGGGCAGCCACAGGCGGAGTGGGGGACGCCACGGGCGACCGACGATAAGACGATGCCGGATCGGACGTCACCACGCTCATACCTACCCGATCACAGACACAGAAATGACGACAAGCCACACATGCGAAGAAAATGGATGTAGACCTGGCTACGTACCTTGCTGAGCATCCGGGGAGAGCCTCCTGAATGCCAACCGTGGGGTCCCAGCCGAGGGGAGTGCGAGGGGCGACCGCCAGGTGTCGCCCTCCCTGTCACGCGCTGATGGGCGGGGAGTGGGTGTGACGTTGTAGAGCATGCGGGATGGCGAATGGAGAGATGAGGCTGAGGACGAGCTGTTGTTGATGGTGTCGTGGAGGTACTTGCGCAGGAGCTTCTTCTCTCGCGTGTACATCTTCCATGAAGAGAACACCAGCAGCATGCGGGAACGACGTCGATGCCACAGCTGAAACACCAAGGGGAGAGGAGAGACAAGTGAGGCATGTGTGCTATAGTGTATGTCCCTTTTCCCTTTGCGGGTGGGTCGCTGACCACTTCTTCAGCCCTTTGTCGCCACGTGAGGAAGATTTTGCTGACCGATGACACGACCTGTCGCGCCCTCACGTGGGCTGCGATGGCCCCCAGCCTGTCCCTCTCCTCCCTCCTCGCACTCGCCCACCTCCCCCACACCTCCAACACACCGCCTGAGAACCACACGCGCCCGGTCAAGCATTCCGCGAGTGTGTACATCGGACAGTCCATCATTGCGTGTGGTGTCTTTGGTCACGTACCGAGCTCTTTTGCCTCCCGCTGTGCCCTCATGTTATCGGCAAGTGAGGCGAGCCTCTGCATGTGGACGAACTGCTCCCGCCACGCCCTCCACACGCCCCTCACACGCCTCGCCGCACACTGACGGGCAGCCGTGGCACCGATGTCTGCACGGCGACGTCTGACTGTTGTGGCGCGCCTCCATGCTGTGAGGAGGGCTTTGGTGCGCTGGTGTGAGGCCCGCAGCAGCATGCTCTTGGCCGCGTGACGCAGGCATACAAAGGCTCTGGCATGCTCCAGAGCGCGCTGTTGCTGAGGAGGAGAGAGACGCGGACAATGAGTAAGATGCATCGGTTTGGATGTCTCATCTTTCCGTTGCTGGCATTACCTTGATGCGTATGATGCGTATGGCGGCGGTTTGGGCCTTGCGGGCCACCTGACGTCTCTGGGTCGCTACCTCGAGGGATCTTCTCCATCGATGGAACCCGTGGGCCATCGACCAATGCGCACACACTCGCAGCTGCGTGCCATCAAGAGCATACAAGACACAAAGAGCCCCTTTTCCACGGATCATCGTGCTGATATACCTGTTTTACCATACCTGTTTCTCCATCAGTCGCCTCCCCACAGTAAAGTGCCGAATGCGCTCCCTCCAGTGTGCCAACACGCCCCGCATGACGACCTGCTGCTTCTCCTGCCGTCGTCGCTCCACACCATCCCTCACACCTCTCAGCCGTATGGAAGCCCCCCTCCACTCGCACACAACGCGCCGCAGCCAGGCCTCACCGCTGATGCGCACCAGGCAGGCCGACAGCTGCCGTCTTCGCCGCCTCACATCGGTGCGTTGGTGCCACCGACAGATGGCGCGAGAGGGCGCAAGGCGTGTGTAGTGGTCCGATGCACGGCTGGTGAGAGAACGGCAGAGAGCCGCACGGAAGGCCCGGGTACGGAGGGCGTGCAGGGCGTCGGCGAGTCTCCTCTGGTCAATCCTGACATAGGGTGCATGCGTCATGTACAGCAGTTGTGGACCTCATTCATGTATCACCTGAGTAGCTCGCCCATCTGTTGCCTCAGCCATGGTGCCCTCTGCGCCAGGTGCTGCATGTGAACGTCCATGGCCACCAGGTCCCTCAGCTGCGCCATGCCCCTCGCCACGAGCATCAGCCGCACACCCTCGTCCCATCTCTGCATGGTCTCCGCCCACCTCACCCCCAACACACCTCGAAGCCAGTGCTGCAACGCCTCCCGTAACAGGTGACACTGGCGCGCGTCGATGCGGCTGCGTATGCGTGAGCGGATGACAAGGCGAGTGCCGGTGCGTCGCTTCCACGCTGTGAATGAGTGGCGTGCGAGAAGGTGGTTGTGTTTGCGGGCGACCTGGTGGCCTGCGAGACGGGCGCATATGCGGGAGAGACTCCATGAGTGCCACGACTGAATACATACAAGTGGAAAGGGAGAAGGATATCCAAGCGGGGAGAGCATTGTCTTTTCCATGTATTATCTCTGGGCAGTCAGGTACCCTGAGGATGTTTGCGAGTGTGCGTCGTCTGGTGTTGGCCCGAATGCGGTACTCCATGTGTCGCAGGTCGTACTCACGGCGCCACAAAACCCACGCCTGCCGCCGACGGCGCAACGCACACCTGCACGTGACCAAACACATATCCATGAAGGTGACCCGAACCACTCAAACTCACCCACCCGCCGACCCACCTGTGTGCAGCGAGTGCATTTCGCCTCATCCGTTCAGCCCGTCTTTGTGCCCACCGCCGCATCGCATCCCACGCCCACGCCTTGATGCGACTCTGCTGACCCCCAACCGCCCTCGAAAGCCTCGTCCCGAGCACGTGTGTGCGGCGCCACACGGCAAACAGCTCACTCATGCGGCGGTGGGCGTGTCGGCGGACGAACGCACTCAGATGGGTGTGGAGTCGCCACGCGTGGAAGGCCGTGCGCTGCAGCCGCTTGCTTGCCTTACAGTGTGAGGTTTGGATGACTGCGTGTCGGCTGAGCTGAATGTGTCGCATGTGCGCTCGCCAGGCGTTGAAGGATGCCTCAAGGGGGCGGGAGAGAATGCGGTCCTGGAAATAACTGATGGGGACATACATGCATGTGGAGACAGACAGAGCAGAGCAGAGGAATGGGAAAGTGTATGGTGATGATTTGCGTTGCAATGGGTACGCGTCTGTCTTGCTTACCGTCTCTGTCTGAACAGCAGGGCCAGATGATACCAAGCACGAAACGACTGCGTCACCGTCACCAGCTAAACACGACAGGTTCCACCACCACCGCATGGATAAATGGATGAGAGATTGACGGGTGGATGTTTGTCCCTCCCTGCCTCCCCCAACACGTACCCTTCTGTCGGTCAGCAGGTGGGTCAGCAGGAACCGCTTAGTTCGGCGCATCCTCGCCCATATCCGCCACCGACCCACGATGCACCGACAATCGCGACGCTCCCGCACCCGCCGCATGTGCATCGCACGCCACAGAGAAAACATGCGGCCTAGCCGACGACGGTCAAACACCTCACGGGTGTGGCGGAGGGCGCGCAGACGTGTGGCCGCATCCCGCCACGAGTGGAGGATGTGACCCTGCAACGTGAACATGTGACGCTGAGATGCCTGCACCACATACAAGGACAAACAAACGGACAATGGTATACATCTATGGTTTGGCATCATTCATGGTGTTGCGCCGCTCACTTGTCGTTCCATGATGGCGAATAGGGTTGCTTCGCGCCAGAGCAGCCACACCCACCGACGGAGCAAGGCATGGTGCCGGCAAGCTATGACATGGGACGCCTCACGCAGAACAATGCGATGCCTACGCAAGATATAGGCAACAAACATATAGGACCACTGCATGGAACTTGTGTCAATGCATCCTTCCTTGACCCACCTACCCCCTGACCTTGCAGCGGCTCTCCATGTGAACATGATTCTCACGGCGGCCTGGTCCAGGAGTCTCTCCCTCATCTGGTCCGCCGCCCCCTCCCTCTCCCTCTCGTCCCGCCGCACCCCACACCACCCATACAGTGCCCGCCGCAGCCTGCCCTCATCGTGTCGCCGCCTGATGGTGTGCCCCCGTTGTCGTGAGGTTAGTGTCTGCTGGAGCCACCCGTAGAAGGTGCCGCCCTGCACACGGAACCGGTGGAACTTGCCCAACGAGTCGCCCAAGGTGGCCAGACGACCGTTCTCCTCCCTTACAAGGGACCACCAGGCACTTAAGGATGCACGAGAGATCGCAGACATGGGTATGCATTCATTATCCATGACAAATTGTCTCACCCACCGTATGGCGGCAAACGCCCATCTGAGTCGTCTGGTGTTGGCGAGCCTCTCGAGCAGCTCGTCACTCCCCCCCGGCTTGACAACACGCCTCCCCCTCACAACCTGGCCTTGCTGCTGGTGGTGCTGCTGGTCCTCTCCCTCCTTGTCCCTCTCTCTGTCGTCATGTGTGCTGTCCTTTGTCAGCGCCGACGTCGATGCGGCGCTCACTGTGATGGCCGCTCGGTCGCCCTTGTCTTTGCCGGGGGGGGCAGTGGGGGGCGGCACCATGGGAAGGGACAGTGGGATGGGCGTCATGGCCCGCTGGATGTGCATGCGGAAGGTCTGCTTGGTATCACGGTTGCGCTTGAGGCAGTGGATGGCGGACTTGAGACTCTGCTGGCGGAGAAAACGCCGAAGGAGATCTGACAGACAAAGAACCGGACACCAACACAGATACATTCTTCCATGAAAGTAGGTGGCTCTCTCTCCCCTTTCCAGCTTACCGGTGAGGCTGCGTCTTTCTTTGGCTGTGATGGTAGCCCCCCGCCACTCCCGCAGCACACGCCGGAGCAGATAGCCCCTGGACCGGTCGTCAAAGTGCGACTGCCTCTGCCGGGCTGAAATGCGGTCGGCCAGGCAGCTCAGCCACGCTATCAGGTGACGACGGACGGCGAACCGTGCTGCGACGGCGTCGGCCTGGATGTTGGCTGCCCGCTTGGAGTGCCGGATGGTCACGTGGGTGGTCCATGCCTGGAGGGCGCGGCGTTGCAGACGGCGGCAATACTCGGCCAGCAGACGATGCTCGGCAGACTGTAGGAGCCCGATATACTTCTCCTCGTGTGCCCAGGTGACGATGGCCCGTCGCAGCCTGGCCCCGCGCCAGAGGCGACTCAGCCGGTGGGCGGCCTGACGCCACGCCACCAGGGTGCGAGCCGCACCCACCCACTGGGCAAAGGAACAACACAGCCGCCGCTGCGCGTGGATGGATGCCACCATGGCCCCGCGAGCGGCTGTCAGGCGTCGTCTGGACGCTATGGTGTGCCTGCAGTAGACAGGCGAGAAGGGAATGCATACACGGACAGGGAGATAGGCTGATACATACATTTGTCTGTGTGGCGTGATGGGGGGAGTACCATGTGTGGATGGCGGTATGGAGGAGGGTGCGGCGTCGCCTCGCGTCACTGGCGGCGATGGCGAGACGGACACTGGACGAACAAAAGGCAACATGAGATTTCTTCATTGAACTGGTCTCTGTCCGTCCAGTCTTCCTCGTTGGTTACCGTCTTGCGTTGAGAAATCTGCTTCTCCATTCGTCCCATGTGTCGGCCAGTCTGCGATTCGCCACAAGCCCCTCGATGCGCCTCCGCCTCGCCCTCTCGTCACGTCTCTCCGCCACCACGCCACCCCAGGCGCTCACGCAGAGCGCGAGACCATTTCTTCGCCTTCTCTCGGCACACCGCCGCAGTGCACCGAGCACCCGCACTCGAAACCTCCACTTGCGCATCGCATCCCTCTGCCGGTGCGCCCTCCTCTCCCCCACATAACGGGACAGCAGGGCCCTCAGACGGCGTTTCTGCTCCCATCTGTGGCGCCACGCCTCCATTGCCCTCCCAGCCTCTTTGCGATCGCGGCTTTGTGCGATGGCGATGGCGTTGGCCCGGCACCGCTGTCGGTATGACCGCCAGTAGACCAGGGTGTCAAAGAACAGCCGCATGCGATAGCGGTGCGCCCACGTCTGCAGCCGATGGGAGGCCCCCCTGGCAGCACGGTGAGCCCTGGCGGCCGTGTGCAGCCTCGTGAAGCCCTCCTGCATACGGATGGCTCTCGTGGCGGCGGTAGCCTGCGCCTGGATGGCCGGGAGGCGTGCGATGGTGTGCCACTTGTGTATCAGCATGCGGAACCGGCGGACCAGCAGGACGCCATGGATGCGCACCTCGTGCTGAGGGCAAGGGAAACAAGGCAGCCAAGAGGCTCGATGAGGGGTGATGATGCGGTTGCCGGTTGGGTACCTGTTCGGCAGCAGTGGTCCAGTCAGCCCATGTGTTGATGGCTTCTCGGCTGAAGGCGCCCTGCAACAGACGGTGGATGGCCACCAGCCTGTGGGAAATCTCCACACGTCGCCGCCACAAACACCAGACGCGATGCATGTACCACCTGAGATGAGTGCGACAGTGTGGCAAATGGATCGCATTCATTATCGGTTGTAGATGCATTGACGTACCTCTTGTGGAATGTGTCTGCCTGGGCCTCGAGCACTCTGAGGACCCTCCTGCGGCGATACAAGTGCTGCCACGTCGTGAGTGCATCCATGAGACAGCGAGAGCGACACCTGGACACGCTGTACAGGACCTGCACAGAAGGACATGACGTCACGTCAACAAGTGAATGACCTCCACCAGTCACTTGCCTGGATGTATGTGGCCTACCAGTGTGGTGTGGCGCCTGTGTTTGGCGGCCATGTGTGCCCATCTGATGAGGGCGGTGCACACCGCCCGCCTCTGCAGCCGTCGCCTGAAGGCCTCACGCGCCAATCGGTACCTCCGCCTGGTCCTGGCCGCATGATGCCAATGCCGGAGGGCCATGACCAGCCGAACCGCACCCGCAACCTCATCCAGGTGACCCTCGTGGCGAGCACTCCTGCGACCACCGAGACGGAGGCACGTATTGCAATGCATTGTGCAATGCATCCCTTTCCGTAGGGGCGGGTGCATTTGGTGCAGACAGACCTGAGTAGTGCTGTGAGTGCGGTGAGTGCTCTGCGCAGGTAGCTGCGTCTGCGGAACAGACGGGCGGTCTCCACTAGGGCCCTCTCACGCTGAGACACCTGCACACATGCACAGACAGGCAGATAGACAGACAGACACAATGGTATGGGTTATCGCGTTGTTGCGTTGTATGCAGTTCACAGGTCGCTCACCCTGAACGCCCGAATCATGTGGTGCAGTGTCGCCCTCATGATGCGATGCGCACACCGGTTGACCATCATGCTGCACAAGTCACACAGACAGACAGACACACAGCGAATACCACCAACTTCACCCACCCACCCACCCATCCACCCATTTCTCCTCTGCCAGTGTGCTCACGTTTCCTTGATCCTCAGTGCCTCCTTGCGGACGACCACCACCCGCCAGCCCATAAAGCACCCCCTTACCGTCCTCGCCGCCACATGTGCCCGAAAGGCACGCACACGGTCACGGAAGTGTGTGAAGTACTCCCACCTCTGTCGCCACTGCTCGAAGCACTCGTGCTGCATCCGGTGGGCCACCTGCATGGCCCTCACGGAGTAGACGTACCGAGCCATCCGCCGTCTCTGTGTAAGGGTGTGCATGGCGAGCAGGGTGCGGCGGACGTAGCGGTGCGTGGCGGCTCGCTTGAAGGCCCTAACGGCTCTGGTCGATGCACGCCAACGGGACAGCACGTGCGATAGAACGGACTGAGTGAGCGGAGGGAGGGGAAGAGAAGACAGACACGCAACAGCATGAGGAAACGTCCATGGATGTGTTTGCCCCGCTCCGTTGTCGTGTGCCCGCTCTCCCTCTATCCGACCATACCTGTCTGACGACATGTTCCATGCCGTCGCGCACCATTCTCTTGAGTCTGCCGACGTGCACCCCCATACACGCCGGCACCATCGCCAGCGCACACCCATGGTTGCCCACGTAGTCGCCGAGAGACAGCCGTTTCGCATGCCTCTCAGAGGTGGCATTGGCAGGTGAGGGGAGCTTGTGTTGTGTGTGGTGTATCCATCGAATGGCGGCCCACGTCTGTGTGCGGGAGGTGAGGGGCGTGACGGCGCGGCTCTCAGCCACGATGAGGCGCCATGCGTTGAGGACCATCAGACACCTGTAGGTGCGTACAGGCACGCATGGATCCACAGGGTGGGAGAGGGGGGGCATTTGCTTTGTATTTCTTGTGTGATGTTTGTACATGTGCCCACCCACCCACCCACCTGTTTCTCTGGCAGAGTAGTGAGGCCGCCTTGTGGGCTGCCTTGGTCCACTTGCGGTAGCTGACGTGCGTCTCGAGCGCACGGAGGGCCAGACGACTCAGACGACGACGCTCCGCACGCTGACACCACCCAGACACGCATACATATATGTGGCATGCATTCTCGATCGACACCTACCGAGGCTTACCAGTACTGTGGCTTCCATGTGCACACGGTAGCAGAATTCGGTCCGCCAGGCCTCCCACCGCCGCCGCAGACGCATCGCCGCCAGTTGCCGTACCATGGCCGCGTGGCGCCGTCTCCTTGCCACATGTGGGCGGTGATAGCCCACCACCCATACAATGAAGCACTGTCGCAGCTCACGGTGGGATCGACGACGAGAGATGGCGGCGTACCGGGACATCATGGCTCGATGTGACGCCACGCACCTGCATAGCACATGGTACATATCGACACGAAATCAATGAAGGGTGGCACGTGAGAGGAAAAAAGTGCAGTTGGTTGTCGTCTTGTCTGTTTTGTCATCATGCCCCTCCCACCCAGGATATATAAGATAACACACCTCTTCCATCTGGTGGTGGCCCTGCCCAGCCGCCACCTACGGACCCTCTCATCCTCACGCCGCCTCTCACTCGCACGCACCGCCCGCCGCTCACGGTGGCCACCCAACACGCGCACTGCCTGGGCCAGCACGCGTCTGCGGAAGTGCGTATGCGCCTTGACAAGCAGCAGGTCTGCTCTGCGGCGCGATGCCGTGTTGGTGCGGAGGGTGTGGAGGGCCGTCCGCATGCGCTTGAGGGTGAGGATGCGGGTGAAGGGCTGCTGGACCGACCGGATGGCACGCTGACAGACAGAAGCATGGGTAACACATGCTTGCCATATGGAGATGTCCTGTGAGTCCTGTACGCACCATTTGAGCGGCGACGAATCTCCATTCAGCGAAGCATGACCTCAGCCAGGCCATCTGTCGCACTCGCTGCGACCGGTATGCACGCCGCCACAGCCGGAAGTAGCGCCGCAACATCAGCGTGCCATCCATCCTCACTATCCCCTGCAGACGCTCACCGCGACTGTGGCGAACAGACGACCACCGATGCTGACAGACAGCCAGACACCATTGCACAGAGAGGATGCTTGGATTGGGTGGGTGTGTTGCCGTACGTGTCTCATCCCTGTCTGACCCTCTCCCTCTGTCAGCGACCGTACGGCTCACTCACCCATTGTCTGAGCCGCCCTTTGGCATGGACGACGTGTAGCTTCCTCGCCGCCTCCTCGGCCCTCCGCCGCCTCGCCCCCTTGGCGACAGTGTGGCACGCCCACGCCTTCATGGCGCAGTATATGAGAGTATGTGAGCGGTGCTGCCGCGCACTCTGCAGACGGTGACGCAGCGCCAGTGTGCTCGCATGATGGCCGCGCCAGCTCCCCAGAGACCGAAGCAGCAATTGCTCGCGCTACATACACAAACACGAAGGAGGGGACAGCAATCAGAAATGAGAAGATTGGTACCCATCACCCACCCACCCATTCACCCGAACTTACCCTGAAAGCATCCGCCTGCCCGTTTGCCAGAGCATTCTCCCTTTCCCTCTCCTCCGGCGCGCGATCCACAAGATCCGCAGCCAGAGGTCGCCCGCCGTGCACTGCATGAGGTGGGGCTGTCGGTGTGAGAGTGGTAAGGGGCGCCACAGGTGCCACCTGCCGCACCAACTGGCCGACCATCGGCGACGCGCTGCGATTGCGGGTGAGGGGTGGGCGGCTCACCGGATGGCTGGCTGACAGGGACATTGAATGGTAGGGCCGCAGGGGCGGGGGGTACACTCGGGGAGAAAGTGCTGGTGGAGGGGCGGGAGGGGGAGGGCGACGGGGGTGGGAGGGCTCCTGGTGGCGCTGCACGACGATGGGCGGTTGGTGCGGGAAGTCGGCGTGATAGTGGGTGGCCCAGTCCCGTTCAGGCTGCCGTGCCCACCGGAGCAGGATGCGATACAGCCTGATGCCCTGCTCGCCCTGCGGGTGAATGGCGGCTCGCTGCAGCACCCTGTCGTAGGCCTCCAATAGGCGGAACAGGGTCACCTGTTCATCGTGTCCATGGGCGTGCATGGCCTCGCAGATGATGGAGCGCAGCAGAGAGCAGTCCTCCATCGGTGATTGTATCGATTCAGGGCCGCTCTCACTCACCCATGGCAGATCTTGATGCTCGTCAGGCTAACTCTCTGAGGGAGAAAGGGAAGCCGAGCAAAAACGGTTTGATGGAGTATACCCTAGGCAAAATTTCATCGACGACAGGAACTTGGCATTACGTCCAGCTCTACTGCCGTTTCGTAAGCGCCGTGTTCTGTTTCTTTTTCGTGTGGGCTGCTACCCTTCTGCCATCATGGATGGACGCATCTTCGGCCGGCCGCGAGAGGGCAGCGTCTGCCCGTTTTGCTCGCACAGAACTGACTTGCTTGTATCTGTCGTGAGCCTTACTGGGCAATCAATCACCCGCCCTCCCATTGAGGATGAGTCTCATATTTTTGCATCCTGTCCATTGTATCGCTCTCTTCGGGACACCCTGCACACAGTTGTCGGCCGGCATGGCGTGACTGCCCCTGATGCCTCTAGTTATCGTCTGTGGCGCAGGTCACATCCAATTGTGTTCACTTACTGTGTGCTGCAATCGGACAAACTGCCGGTGCTTTCTGCAGCGGCCGACTTTCTTCTGTCAGCACACGCGACACGCACTGAATGGCTTGCCCTCAACCCATTCTTGCCAGACAGTCAGACAGGGGAAGGCGACGAGCTGCTGTACGAACAGCATGTCTTAGATCAGTGGGCGCTCGACGTCGAGCTCTCTGACTAGCCTCTGGGTGTCGTGCCCATGTCTGGCTGTCATTCTCGTATACCTGCAACCGGTGTCGACAGCGATTTTTCTGACCATCATAGGGTGGCACGTGCGTGTCGAGTGGGTGG
>CDMY01000590.1:2719-13924 GCA_001179505.1 Vitrella brassicaformis | reverse complement strand
GGTGGGATGGGGAGACATGCCGTGTGCATGCTTCTGTGCATGTGCATGCTGCTAGTTTAGTGCGTGACCTGGACAGGATCCCCTCGGGGTTACAGACACGAGTCTCGTTAAACACAATAACCAACCAACCAGCTCCACGTCCGTTGGATTCGTGCATGTTTTTCACACTCCACCTGTTCTCGTGAACACTCGTCCTGTGGGCATTCGTGTGGCATTATTAAATTAACATCTCCACAGCGGGGCCGGCGGGCCCCGGCACGAGTCAGATGGATTTTGTCCCTGAGGGGTTGAACGAATCTTACGAGCCTGATAGCGATGTGGTCCATTGTGTACGTTAATGCAGAAAAGACGCAGACTCTCGAGAAGGTGACTGATCGGATGGAGTGGCATGACAAACATCTCCGTTTGCAAAAACCGTTATCGCCGCCTGTCAAAAACTCGATGAAGAGACCTCACCTGTTGTCGTACAAGCCTACTGGTGCAGCCGTGCTATTTGAAAGGACGCAAGTGATAATGATGGATGGTGCACTGCATTCGGTCAGGCAGATGGTAGGTAGATGCCTTATGTCAGGGGATGCCTGGGAAGGTCAGCCAATCTTTGCATTTTTTGGTGTCTCAATATGTCTCAACTATTGGAATTTAAGACTGGTTCTGGACTGGTTCCACTCAGTCTCTGCCCAAAAAAACGCAAGAAATTCCTTTTTTCTCTAAAGCCCGTTCCTTTGTTTGCAATGCGGCTGCAACAAATGAGACACAAATGTTTAAGGCATGTCCACTGTGCTCATCATCTTCTCCCACTAGTCTCGTTGCTGCTCTCTTCCTTCCCGTTCCAGTAGCTGCAACGTATACATAATGGGGTCATCGTCTCTCACTAGTTCGTGTCCTTCTCACAACTGGACCACGCAGGGCGCCTCGTTGAAGGCTCTCTCTTCGACTTTTCGGGTTGTCACTTTGATTCTTTGGGAGTCTGCTGAGTCGTTTGCAACTAGGCATGCACACATGTTGTTGTTTATCGTGTGCTTTCTGTCAGTGTTTGCAGTTCATCATCAGCGTGTCTTTTCCGTCGAATGCAGAAAAACGCTGCAGATATGCCTGTGTGTGCGGAGAAGAGAGAAGCGTCGCCTGTGTGTGCAGTTAAGCTTGTTTGTGGACACAGACCTAAGATTGAGAGGGCAGCCAGAGAGAGGGCCAAAACGCTGCCAAGGAAGACGTTCGTATACCGCGTAAAGAACGCTGACGACGACAAGAGAAACACCGAGAAGACTCAACATTTTGATGGTTTGACGGTCCTCACGTTTGCTCGCTTCATCACACTGTCCGTTGTGCAATCGGTACGTGAGGCTTTTGGAATTGCCCTGATTGGACACAAAGGTGCATCCTCGCCGGCTCTATTGTGCTGAAGTGGATAATGTCACCTTGCAACTGATGCATCGGGCCATGGAAGTGCACCTGGCGCAGAATCTAGGACATGCTGCCCGGACAACACACACAATACATACAGAGATGACAACCAAGTGATAGACGCAGGTGTGCGACGGCGAGCGCTCGTCAAAATACAGACTGACTGACTGCAAAAGGTCTGTCACCTCGAGTCTTCACCTTTGCACGTTCCTTCATCAGGAAAGAAGCCATTTGAGCAGTACTGCACGCATTTGCTTTGAGTGTCATCGAAATACATGCCGGCAATGCACCCTGTTGACACTCACACATCTGCAAGAGAAGCCTTAGCCCTTGTTTTGTACCTGGCCGCGACGCCTCGATGTTGTAGTATCCATGACTAGCCCCTGCCTATTGGAGACAAATGCGCTGGCTCAGTCTTCTTTTTCTGTTCCCCACCGTCCGCCGATGTCACGCGAATATCAATTCCCCGCTTTGACTTCATCGGTACAGGGAAGCGAAAAACGACCCCGGCATGATTCGACTCTCCAGCCATAATATCCGACTTGACAGGGTACATCGAAAGCGCATCAGTCAGCATTCGTGGCTCTGACAGCTTAGAGCTCTCCTCAGTGCTTAATCCGTTGACGGCACCTGAAGATAAACAGCATAATTGGCACATGGCTCGCCGTAGGTGTTCCTGTCTGTACCTGCAGTCGCGTATACCAACTGGCCGATGTCTGCTGGCTGGCAATGAAGCACTGCCTCCTCCTCACTAACAGACAGATGAAGGATGTAGTCGGACTGGTCCGCCCTGAAGGGTGGCTGCAGGGACGGTCCATCGACGTCTATCGACGTCAGCTGCACAATGTTACCAGCTGCACAAAATCAAAACAATATACGCCCGTCTCAAGCAGTCATGTCTTACGGGCGCGACTGATGAGGACCGAATACTCCGTCTGGTCCTTCCCGTTCTTTTGCCTGACCTGTACACCAAACCTGACCAGCCCTCCTTCTTTAATCGGCCACCTGCCATCGTACAACCAGCCCTCGGTCCCTCGCATCGCACCTTTGTTGTTCTTACTCCCTTTCCCGGTCCATGAGTGCGATGGTCTGCTTCTTTCTGCTACAGTCGCCCTTGTCAGTGCAGATGTACACCTCGCCAATCTCGTCATGTGTCGCATCAGTGACTTCAGCCATCACCGTGAAAGTGTCCTCCCGCCATGACAGCCTTGCCTCATATTCATGGCGAGAAGGGGTGAAGGCAGGTTGAATGTCCACAGGAGTGTCGCCCGCACCCGACCGATGGATGACATAGAGGTGGCTGAGGGAGGGGGCTCCGACGGCACAACCCACAATCACTGACGCGACGCTGAGGGCCGCGAACATCGGTGCTCCCTGTACAGAAACCCAGACAGGGACGCCCCACAGAAACCAGCTGCGGGCACCGGGCCTTTGCAATGGAAAACCGAGTTTCGAAGGTGGGTAGCCGGGCCTCTGACGCCTGCTGAGTGCTCCCTGATGACTCCTGAGTTCCGTGCCCGTACTCCTGAGTTCCGTGCCGGGCCACTTCAAGTTTACATGCAATTGTTTACATGAGTAGGAGCGACACGAAAAATAGAAACTGCCCCCTATCTTCTCCCCGTGTCTCCCCGGTATCTCTGTGGATTTCGGCCACCGTCTATCCGAGACCACTCGGCATGTGCGGGCGACGCCCTCCTGGCACAATGTCGCGGCTGATTGATGTACATACGTGGGATATCTTCTGGCGGGTCCCGTGCACATGTGAGTGCGTTTCCATCCATATTGCGATGACGCCAGCAAGAGAGCCACACGATTCGACGAACGTGTCGCACCTATGCATGTTGTGTCATTCGCGACACCCACATCATCCAATCAGCATACGTGGACCATATATAATTGCCACCTGACGCACCATCAACGTATCGAATGGACGAATTACATACCTACCAATACACGAAACCAGCCCTTACGGTCAACTGTCTGTCTGTCTTTCTGTCCGTCGACTGCACCATCACGACGCTCGGGAAGGGGTGGGCGCTTCGATGGACGGGGATGCACCCATCCGTCAGAAAAGGGTCGCACCTGCAAGAGCGATGGGGGAAAGAACAGCAGTACGAAGGCATGCAGGTCGTCTTCACGACTGACTGAGTAACTTACCTTGTTCTTTCTCCTTTTGTCAGAGGAGTATGGGTGTGCAAGTGTACAAACAAGGAGTGAAACAAACAATGAGTGATACGATGGCTGACGGTTCATTGGCTGACCTTGACAAACATCTCGAAGTACTGGTAGATGATCGTCACCGCCAACAAGATGCCTACACACCACACATGTACACGCACACCTATACATGGACTTGCACACCCTGCACTGCGGTACACTGTGCACCAGACCTGTTCCCGATCCGATGGCGCCGAGGAAGTCAGCCACGATGGTCAGCGCCCCGATGCACATCCCGCCAAACGCCGCAGCTGTCGGAATATACCTACACACACAAAGACAGACAGACAGACAGGCACAACAGTAGTAGAAACACGTTGGAAGTGCGCCCGGCGTTTGTCAGACAGATGGATCGTACCTGTTGAGTACTTGGACGAGTGAGGAGTCTCTGTGTCCTTTCATGACCATCTGTTGGTCCCGCAGCTGCTTGGCCACGTCACGGGCTGACGAACCGCTCACCTCTATCCATGTCTGATGGATGCATCCATGGCACATGACAGGCAGCCAACAAGGCCACAAAGAGAACATGGTCATGTTTGGCTGACTGCATGCCTGGTTGGCTGACCTTCGAGAACAGCGCGCACGACACGAGAACGAATGCGATGTACACAAAGGCATGCACTGGGTCATCCACTGAGTGATCGATAAAGGGCCACAATGTGTTGACACCGATTGACCCGTATTGCTTTGCCATATGTTGTACCGATTTTCTGCAGTGACTCTGGTGGTGAGATGTAGTAGGCGAGGCCGCCCACAGGCACCGAGTGACCCATTTGGTCCATATCCTGACAGAAGCGGGCAAACAGCCATCGGTTGATGGTTCCTGCACCACATGTCTTCCGGACCTGCCACTGTCCTAGCAGATTGACGAGCATGTTGGACTTGAACCGACGATACAGCAGTTGCGAGAAGAAGTACAAATTCGACACCTACATGCACGTACACGTTTCCACATATGTTCCCCTTCCCCTCCCTCTCTCTCCCTCCTTCCTCTGCGTGTGAAGGTGTGTGTCGCCCATTCGACCAGTGCCGTTTGGAGGATGATAGGAATGTTTGAGGTGTAGAACAGCTTGATGGGGTAGGACCCCTGCTGCCCGCGGACCTTCTGGTACTTGACAGCCAGGTCCACACGGAACCCCTGGAAGTAGATGACTATCAGAAACACCAACACTGTCGCCAACAGATTCGTCACGTTGGGAGCATTGCTGCGGTAGAAGGCCTGCAACGAAGACATGGGGCGAGAGGATGCGACTTGGCGGCATGTGCGCACGAGTGCCTTGGTTTTGGTTCACCTCTCTGACAGCTGCCACTTTGTTTTCCTTGGTGACGAGCAGGTGGAAAAGCGCTATGACGGCGCCCTCAAACTCTGTGCCTTTGCCCGTGTTGATCGTAGTGGGGCTGAACGCCTGCACATGGTACCATACACACAACATACGTGTGCACCTTGCGCGCCTGAGCGCGCGCAGCTGCGCTCACCTTCCAGACGATGGACTCGCAAATGTTGGTTGCGATGAATAAAGAGATGCCGCTGCCCAGCCCATAGCCTTTCTGGAGGAGTTCATCCAGGATGATGACGATCAGCCCCGCGAAGAAGAGCTGCAGGATGATCAGAATGGCGTTGCCCGCGCCCAGCTCCTTGAGGTCGCCATACATCCCGCTGACCACATACGCTATCGCCTCGCCAATCGTTATCAGCATTCCGAACACTGAAAACAATGAACCCAAAGGCATTGAGTCGTGCGTGTTTGATGTCCCCGTGGGTGCGTGCGTCCGTACGTTTCTGTGCTCCACTGAAGAGTGCCCTGTCTTCCTTGAGGCTCTGATCGACGTCGATGATTTTGCTGCCGGCGAGGAGCTGCATGACCATGCCACTGGTGACGATTGGGCTGATGCCGAGTTCCATGAGGGTGCCCCTGTTGCTGGCCAGAATGACCCTCATCCAGTAAAAAGGGTCGGCTGACTTGGACGTCATGATGCCGTAGAGGGGGATCTGGCAGCACACCAGAAAGATGAACAGCGAGATGGCCGTCCACAAGATCTTCTCCTTGAACGGAATCTGAATGGTAATGGAAGGAGCCAGAGTGTCGCACGCAGAGGATGGTTTTCTGCTATCGGCATTGTCAGTTACCTTCCTGTCGGGTGTGCTGACTTCGGGCAGCACACACATGACAGGCTTGATCAGATTCAAGAACCGAACTGAGTGACGGGGAGAACAGCAAGAGAGCCACACACACTAGCGTTGTCCTCATGGGTCTGGGCTGTGTTTCTCTTGTGCACCTGGGCCTCACTTCATCTTGTTGGCGCTTACATTTGCCGGACATAGTTTTTTCTTCTTGTCGTCTTTCCTCGTACTTCCTTGGGACGGCTGCTGCCTCACTGTGTTACTCGCGCTCTCTTGGGGGAAACTTCAAACCCTAGACCCCTCAAACCCTTCGGGCTGTGAGAGGTCGAACCGCCCAAAAGGAAAAACCTCGCGCTCCACCAGAAAGGCGTACAACAGATGCAGAAGATGCGGCGCGAGGAGATGATTGAAAAGCGGAAATCCTTTTTCGTGTTCGGGTAGGCGTGAAACAAACACAGAAAAGGTAAGGCGGGACGAACCGTGTGTAACCACGCCTCCCCCGCGGCAACCCACGGCACTAATTGAACAACGAGACTCCTGCGAACGCACGGCCGCCGAAGGCGGCCGCCCACGCGATCTTGTCCAGTATAAGTAGTTCAGGCGGGACAGAAAGCAGAAGGCTATTTGCAGACGGTGAAACGGCAAGGTCAACACGTATACACAGTGGTCAAGCGAGATACCAAGCACAAAGAGCCTTCACGGAACGCCCTATGCGTTTCAAGCCGTTCGATGACGATGATGTGCCCGACGACTTCATACTGCCACCTGTTGAGCAAGCAGACATTGCGAGAGGGGCGCTCATATTCGTAAGCAGACAGTGATGATAGGCTGCTGTATTGTCACTCTGGGCGTTACCTTGTTTTCCCATCTCTTGTGCCTGCTGTCGCTGCTGTCGCAGAAACTCAAGTGTGCGCAGTGCCACACCATCAGGAAAGACGGCCGCGTCTCGGCCGGACGGGGGAAAATAGGTAGGCATATATATCATGGTATCATTGCACGCGCCTCTGCATTCCCCTGTTGCAGGACCGTCGCTGTACGGTGTCTACGGTAGAACAGCGGGCAACGATCGTAGAGCAGTGCTGGGGCCATCCAAGACCATGCGAGAATCTGGGCTGCTCTGGACCGACATCAATCTCATGCGCTACTTGTAGGAACCAACCAGAGACCCCATTGTTCACAACCCAATCTGATTCGCGATTCAGGCGGAACCCGCGGTGGTTCACGTTGGAGGGCACCTCGGAGGGCACGTCAATGAACTTCAGAGGTATCACATCAACTTGAGCACTTCCCTGTGCCTGAACCGAACACTTCTCACCGTATTGTGCGCTGTCCTGTGCGCATGTGTGCGCAGGTATTGATGATTGGCAGGAGCGCATCGACCTCATATGGTGCGTCAATACTAGAGATCAACAGAGCCATGCATCGACCTGAATGCATCTACGGGCCGCTCTCTTAGGTACCTGAAGGCGGCGGGCCACGAGGGCTGGCTGCAGGAGGGTGCCGACAGCAGCAAAGCAGGTCAACAAGACATGTAACAGAGTGGAACAGACATAGCTTCGCTCTTGAATGTGCACACACAGATGAGCCTCAGTTGCTGTCGTTGATCGCTCGAGACGTGCGCAGGCTTCTGGCGAGTCGCCTGGGGAGTCGCTTCGGCTGGTCTGACGCGGTTGAGCCAGACTCGTCGGCCGACGTCCTTCGGGCAGAAGAGCCACCAATTCCACTGCGAAGCGAGTCGCCATCGACACAGCCGCAGACACCGTCTGCAACGACCAACACGACGAGCAAGACGAAGAAGAAGAAGAAGGCACAGCAGCCGACGCCTCCGTCCCGAGACGAGGATTACAACTTCCACGGCACTGCAGTTGACGAGAACAATCTGCAGCCTGTATTGATATAGACCATTGAATCAAGCACAAGTGCTCAATGATATGTATGCACAGCCCAGTGTATCAACAGCGAGCGTCAGTGTATCAACAGCGAGCGTCTGTACAATTCATCAACACGGATGGAAAATGGGAATGGCGGGGGTGTGTTTTAGCCGCAGTTCGTGCGTCCCTCTGTCGATGGAACTGCGTTTCAGGCAAAGCCGATCTAGGGGTGAGGGCGGGGAGTACTCGTATGTACTCGTGTGTTTTTCATTCGCTTGCATGCTAACGCTCATGTAAAGGTCATGTTTGGTGACGGGTGCCTGCCCGCGGTTTCTTCCTTGTTTGTGCAGTGAGGAGGCTGGGCTCTCGATAAGGGCGGTGTACACATTTTGTCGGACGCAGTGTCATGTGTCTGCATTGTGTGCTTTTGTGGACGTGTGCTGCGCGAGGACAGTACGAATGCGACGATGAACCGCTCTCAGAGGAAAGTGTGTTCTCAACGCCCATTCGCTAGAAATCGACAACTTCCATCCATGTCTTCGTTTCTCATGTTTCACGAGTATTGTGCTGCGACCAGTCCACTTGCATGTAACAGACACCCTCTGGTCATCTGTTTTTCCATGGGAAAGCGTCTCTGCTCTCTGTGTGCGTGTGTTTCTTTTCCATAATGAGCGCATGAATGCACAGAGCAGTGCATTCACAGCGAGCTGTTGGGGGGTTTAGAATACATGAACGGGCGACGACGTTCGTCTAAGCATCACTTCGTATCAAGCCATCTAGGGGGAACAATACATGCAAAGACAATGGACAACGCTCATAGACTGCAAACAAATGCATCACTTGACACTGCAAACAAGCGCGAGACATGCACCACAACGGACACACACGGGACACACTTTGCATCCAAATCCAGCCAGCCACCTCACCGAAGCGGGGCTGGTGTGTGGAGTCACTGTGGACTGTATGGCCCGCGGCTGACGAAGTCCTCCGGAAACGCGCTGGCTCTCCGCGTCGGACTCGCCACTGTCCATTTGGTGGTGGTTAAGGGTAAGATTGTCCGTGTGTCCATGCGCTGGGACGGTCGATTACATGTTCGCATCCAAACTATTGACAGCAACGATCAAAGCATTCGCTACCTACCCAGGCACACCCACCCACCCACCCCCTGCAATCAACGAGGGTGGAAAGGCCCCCGCTCTAGCAACAGCCCCTCAGGAAAACCCGCCCTCTCCTGCCCATTCCACCTGCTTGCCCGCCACGCCCTGCTCCGCACCATGTGTGCGTTGCCCTTCTGCAGCAGCACACTAAGTCGAGCCCACCACCTCTCCACTGCTGTCTCACGGAAAAACTCCACATCGCCCTCCTCCATGTAGACGGGTGGCCGCATGTGCCGGGCCATACGGTTGAGAAGGGCAGCCGCCTCGTCCTTCCACCGTCCGTAGCTCTCCGCCGACAGTGGGACGATGGTGAAGTTGCTTGCTCTCGCCTCTGTGCCGTACTTTTCTGTAGCTGATTCCGTTTGCGGTTCTGCTCGGACACTTCAAGACAAGTCAAGACGTCATTTGCCGTCCCGTTGCGTGTGCTCCAGCAGATCTCGAGGTGGCTCTTCCGATCTCAAGCACGCTCCCAACCATCATTCACGAGGCAGTCAGAGTCAGCGCATCACTGAGTAAAGCCAATGGGCGCTTCTACGGAAGGGAATCTCTCCCAACCAACCTCACTGACTCGCCTTGCTTCAGTGTGTCAAGCTGAATAGCTTGGAAGCGAACAGGAAAGAACGGCTAGCAGCAAACACTGACTCGCCTTGCTTCAGTGTGTCAAGCTGAATAGCTTGGAAGCGAACAGGAAAGAACGGCTAGCAGCAAATCCTGATCGGACGCTTCTTGCCCACTGGGCGAGCCACAGCAAAAACGTCAGGCCCGGTTGCATTCATGTACACAGCAAGCAAGCAAAGATGAGAGAGACAGTGAGTCGATGCTAGCTGACAAGACAATCAGACACGCGTTCTTCCCCAGATGGGTGCTCTCTGTCTGCCTTCTCAATACCAACGCACAACCTCTCCCATCCCCATTCATTCACTGTGACGCACAGACATAGTCAGCCACCATGTCGTGTAAAGACAGACACGCTCCTCTTCTCGTTTCTGCTTCTTCACTCCTCTTCTCGTCTCTGCATCTTCTCCACTTCTCGGCTCTGCTTGTTCGGTCATGACGTGCTGGTCATTCGCTGCCGTGTCGAGCTGCTCCTTGTCGTGCCCATCCCGATGCAGCAAAGCACGAAGGTAGAGGGAAGGGGAAAGAGTAACATATGTCGAACAGCTCCTCGTCGTCAGCACGTCCACATCACCAAGTCGTCGTCCATCATGCCCACCATCTCCGCTCTTCACCATCACAGATACACCATCAACTCGACCCCGACACAGAAGCGGTAATATGGCCGAGTGCAGCTTTTCTGTAGCTGATTCCGTTGCGGTTCTGCTCGGACACTTCAAGACAAGTCAAGACGTCATTTGCCGTCCCGTTGCGTGTGCTCCAGCAGATCTCGAGGTGGCTCTTCCGATCTCAAGCACGCTCCCAACCATCATTCACGAGGCAGTCAGAGTCAGCGCATCAGTGAGTAAAGCCAATGGGCGCGCGGTGAGCGCTTCTACCGAAGGGAATCTCTACCAACCAACCTCACTGACTCGCCTTGCTTCAGTGTGTCAAGCTGAATAGCTTGGAAGCGAACAGGAAAGAACGGCTAGCAGCAAACCCTGATCGGACGCTTCTTGCCCACTGGGCGAGCCACAGCAAAAACGTCAGGCCCGGTTGCATTCATTGCTGTGCTTCCTGTCGGCCGCGTTGTGCAGCGCCTTGCCGTCTTCTGCTCCGTTCTGTCTGTTGGTGGCCGCGTGGTGTCTGTTGGTGAAGGGATCGGGGCGTGTGGGGTGGGCGATGGTGACGTCGCCGAGCATGCCTTTTTCCTCCTCCACCCAGTAGAGGTCGATCCGTTTGCCGTCTGGATCGTTGGTGGCCGGGTAGACGCCCAGATGCGCCAGGTTGACCTCTCGGTCGACGGCGATCTGGACGCTTCTGATGATGCGTCGCCACTCCTTGCACAGCAGGTCGTGCCGCCAGATGCGCTCATTGCCTGTGCCGCAGCAGAGGAGGTGGTCGCCGTAGGGGTCCAGCTGGGTGCCGCACGAGCAGAAGTCCGATGCGAGTGAAGGGTGTTGGGTGGCGCCGATCCTCAGACGGCAGCAAGTGACGAAATCCTCGTTGGTGAAGCGCAGGCCCGAGTGCGCCGGGACCGTCGTCAGCCAGCCGCTAGCTCCTGGGCCTCGACAGCTCCTCAGCCGTGCGCGGCCTCTTGACTCCTCGCCGAACTCGTCCAGCAGGGCGTCTGCTTCAATGCACATCAGGCCGGCCGTCAGATCGTGTTGTAGCCGTGGCTTTGTGCGTCCCTCGAGCAGCTTGGCCAGTGTGGGCACCTCCGTCTCCGGCAGCTTCTCTAGTAGCTTCTCTTTTGCCGACTCCGCTGCCCGTAGCCATGGCAGCTGCAGTGTTGCTGCCGATCCGTCCTCCCCTCCCTCCCCCCCTCCCTCCCCCCCTCCCT
>CDMY01000589.1:0-37938 GCA_001179505.1 Vitrella brassicaformis | reverse complement strand
TGTGTGAGATATGCACTGGCTGATCAGCACATGAAAAAGAACAGTGTGTGTGGTCGCTTAGCCTACACAGCATCCCTGCCTTGGCGGTGGCTCGATTCATTGTCTCGTCGACAGCCATGGCCGATCGGCCCTGCGTCTGTTGCGGCTGCCCACCACATGCTGTTTCACACGCGATAGGTAGCAGCAACCAACACAAGGGCATCATCCACGGCCGCCAGAGAGACAGAAAGAAAGAGAGAACACGTCATACTCCCCCTCAAAGTTAACCACAACACACATCTTCTTGTCGTCCTCTCTCTTGCACTGTTTTGGTTGGCTTCGACCTCCCAGCAGCGTGTCACATCCAGACTCTGTGATGGGTCTCACCCACAGCGAGGTGGGGAGCAGGCCAACCAGACAGATGCCATAGAGGCAACACGACAACAGCCATGGCAACACTCGTACGTACGTGTGGGTATCGACACAGCCCCCGCCCGCCCCCTCTTCCAAGCAGCAGCAGTCACTGACTGACACAGGGCGTCTTCCATCGCTGACCGGCTGGGCGGTTCGGTTCAGTGGTAGCCGTTTTGTTGAATGTACTGTCCCTCCTTGGGCAGGTGGACCTCCCCCAGCTCGCGCAGCCAGTTGTACCGGTCTTCGGCATCGCCGCGCTGCACACATACACAAACCACACACACGCGTGTGTCGTCATGTCGTGCATGGCGCGTCTGTGGCCGTGTCTGGCTGACCTGTATGGCTGTGATTCGGTCGTACAGCTGCTGCAGGATCTTGGGCTCAGAAAAATGGTACTTCTGGTCGACAAACACAGGGAGACAACACACTCAAGGACCATGAGCAATGAGCAGGTAGCCATCGGTGTGCGGCGGTCGGGTTGGTGTGTACCGTCTCTCCGCGTGTGAGTGACTTGCATGGGGTGATGACCACGGCAGTGCCGATGGCGCCCACCTCGTCGAAGGTCGACACCTCAGCGTCGAAATCTGCACACACACACGCCGAATGTCCGCCTTCTGCTGGGTTGTGTGCAGATGAGTGACCATTTACCGATAGGCCGCCTCTCCACGGGGACGTTCATCTCGTGAGCCAACACTTGCAGACACTGCATTGCACACACACACAGACACACACACAGATGCACACACGTGCCCGCGCAGGCTGTCTGGCTGGTGCGCACTGACCCTGTTAGTGATGGAGTCGAGTATGGCGGCTGACTCGGATGTGATGTAGGTGCCGTCCTTGGTGATGGCGGCGAAGTTGGACGTGTTGAACTCCTCGATGTACCGCTTCTCCTTCGGGTCAAGGTACAGCGGCAGCGGGAAACCCTTCAACTTCTTGTACTGATCACACACAAGGAAACATGAGAGCGGGTGCTTCCTCAATCTCTCTCTGTGTGCAGGCTGGCCTGGCTGTCTGTCTGTCTGTCTCACCTTGTACGCTGGGTAGATGTCGGCACCGTAGTTGCCCGCCTGAGTTGTATGAATGACCACGCATCGATGCACCGGCCGATCCGATCTGTGTGTGCCTCAAGTGTGTGCAGTGACTCACCACTTTGACGTTGCCAACCCCCCGTGGCGCCGCCCTGTCGAACTCCTCTATCACGACACCGTCAACAGCATTCTGATCCACATGACACACACAGCGCATCCATGATATAAGTGGGTCTTGCCAGGAACCAGCCCGGCTGATCTGTCTGGTGTGTGCGCCCCACACGCAGTCAGTGACAGGTGTAGTGTGGCTGTGTATGGGTCTCACCCACCAGGTTCTTGCCTACAGCATAGTAGGACCCGACGGGCATCACCATCACCACGAAGTGGAACTTGTTGGACGGCACGGGAGTGATCAAATCACCCACACCTGCACACATACACACCATTACAGGCACACCCATCATGCCAGCGGCTCGTTTGTCTGTCTGTCTGTCTGTCTGTGTACCGATGCAGAATGGTCTGATGTAGAGGGAGCATCCCTTCATGTCGTAGGTGGGCAGGTACTCCAGGTTCTCGTGCACCACCCAATCCAACGCCTTTTGGAACATCTCGACCGGCACCAGCGGCATCATCATCCGTGTGTTGGACATCTGCATACGCAGCGCATTCGCCTGAACCACAACACGCACAGACACACACAGGCATGGACACAAGAATGGGTTCAACGAAGGCGGTCATCCCACCTTGTCGTTGAAGATGCACACACGGCCTGCACACACATGTAGCCAACCCCAAACACAGCAGACCTCGTTCATGAGTCCATCCATCAGGCGTGTGTCGCCCTGACCGTCTTTGAGATGGAACGCCTTCTGTCCCTCGAAGCATGCCTGTCCGTAGTGGAAGCAGTTGGACATGATGTGGCACCTGATGTAGGGGTCGTGCTCGAAGCGACCCTCGTCCCACTTGCCGTCCTCCCACGTGTACTGACACAGAGAGAGAAACAGACAGAGACAAACAAAACACACATGCATCCTCCAAGCCATCACAACACGCGCATCGGCCTGTGTGGCTTACGATGACGTGCCCATTGGTCTGGGTCCATGCGAATCCCTTGAGATCTTTGCCTACGAGGGCCTTGCCGATCCTCGCCTGGTCCTCCGGCCTCAGTTTGTGCACCGCTGAGGCCATCCTGACACTACTGCTGCCGCCTGCGCACACACAGGCCAGGTCAGGGATGAGGATGCTCTCCTGGATCTCCGTTCCGACGACGAATGGTAGGCAAGATGATGAGATGAGATGGATAAAGATCAAGCCGTGCGCCTGTCTGTCCACTCGACGGCAATACTCGTGGTAGCTTCACACTTCTTTTTCTCTCCGGGGAAACGCCGGTTCTGCGAGCTAAGCGCGCATTAGAAAGTGAGTTTGGAAGCCTCGGAAGGCGTCAGGCAGACGTTCAGGCAGCAGGAGAGGCAGAGAGATGTCGGGTCAACCGGAGCTGCGCCAGTCCGGCACGGCTGAGATCACCTTCCCTTCGTACCATGGGTGTGAGAAGTGCACGTGGACGCCCAACTGCACGGAGCCGTGTCCGCACCACTCCATCCCGCCATGCCCCGAGCAGAAGATCAAAGACAGCATCCTCGGATGCATCGGTGAGCGAACAGATCTTCTGCACACAAGGGCAGGGCTGCTCCGTTTATGATGTGTGTGTGTGTGTGGTGTGTGCACTGCAGGCCGCACGCCGATGGTCCGGCTGTCACGGTTTGCCAAGAAGTATGACCTCGAGTGTGACCTGGTGGCCAAGTGCGAGTACTTCAATGCGGGCGGGTCGGTCAAGGACCGCATCGGGCTGCGGATGGTGCAGGAGGCCGAGAAGGACGGCTTCCTGAAGCAGGGCGACACACTCATCGAGCCGACCTCGGGCAACACGGGCATCGGACTCGCACTCACCGCTGCAATCAAAGGGTGAGCAATGCATGGATGGATGGATGAGGGGGGTGCTGGAAATGCCTGCCATGATTGTGTGCGTGTGTGCGTGTCAGTTATCGGATGCTGATAACCTTGCCCGAGAAGATGAGTCAGGAGAAGGTCAACATGATGAAGGCGCTGGGTGCCGAGATCCTGCGCACGCCCACCGAGGCGGCGTGGAACTCTCCCGAGTCGCACATCGGCCTGGCCCTCAAGGTCAACGCGCAGCTCGAGAACTCCCACATCCTGGACCAGTACAAGAACCCCGCCAACCCGCTGGCGCACTATGAGGGCACGGGTCAGGAGATCTGGGATCAGTGCGATGGCAAGGTGGACATGGCTGTGATCAGCGCCGGCACCGGGGGCACGGTGACGGGCATC
The DNA here is from genome assembly GCA_001179505.1 of Vitrella brassicaformis. Lineage (NCBI taxonomy): Eukaryota > Vitrellaceae > Vitrella > Vitrella brassicaformis. Next base: position 34,168 of record CDMY01000589.1, on the reverse strand, counting down.
GGTCGGAAGCTCAAGGAGAAGAACCCCAACTGTGTCGTCGTGGGCGTCGACCCGCGGGGATCCATCCTCGCACAGCCCGACTCACTCAACGACCCTGGCAGGAACCAGGTCAGGAGCAGCAGCAGCAGCAGAAGGCACCCTTCACCAGCAAGGATGTGGATATGTCTTCCTATGGTTCGTTCATTCGCTCGTTCAGGTGTACTTTGTGGAGGGCATCGGCTATGACTTCATCCCCACGGCCCTTGACCGCAGTGTGGTGGACTTCTGGGTCAAGACGGAGGACAAGGAGTCCTTCGAGCTGGCCAGGGACCTCATACGCACCGAGGGCCTGCTCATCGGCGGCTCATCGGGCGCCGCAGTTGCCGGAGTGCTCAAGGCCGCCAGACAACTCAAGAAAGACCAGCGGTGCGTCGTGGTGCTGCCCGACTCCAGCCGGTATGCACGACACAAGGACGAAAGAAAGTAGCCGTGCAGTGCATGTATTGCTCCCTGCCGCAGGAATTACATGAGCAAGTTCCTGAGCGACGACTGGATGTGGGACAACGGCTTCATGGAGCGGCCGACCGAGCGGGGCTCCGCTGAAGAGCCAGAGTGGGGCAAGACGACAGTCGCCGCCCTCTCTCTGCGGGCACCAGTGACGGTCAGCCCGTCGGCGACTTGTTCTGACGTGATCAAGCTGCTGGACAAGGAGGGAATCGACCAGGTGCCGGTGGTGAGCGACGAGGGCGAGACGGGCGGGCAGGTGGTGGGCGTCATCACCGAGGGCAACCTCAGCTCATATTTATCGTCAGGACGGCTCAAGGGAAAGGACCCCATCGGTGAGTCGAAATGAGGGGGAACACACACTCGTCCACACAAATACTGCCTGCGTGCATTGCATTACTGTGTGCAGGCAAGTGCATGTACAAGAAGTTCAAGCGAGTGGGGCTGGATTGTCCGCTGGACTTCTTGTCCAAGACGCTCGACCTGCACCCCTTTGTGCTCGTGGTGGCGGAGCAGAAGTGCTTCGTGGGCGGGGCGGAGGAGTACAGGATGCGGCAGGTGGTCGTGGGCGTTGTCACTCGGATCGACCTGCTCCGCTACCTCATGAGCTGCAACCAATTCGAGGGCGACACGCCGAAGAGGGGATCCCACACAGACTAGTGTGTGTGTGTTGTGTTGTGGTGTGGTATGTGGTGTGGCCGGCCTACCAGTCCAGCTGACAGACAGACAGGCAGGCGTGTACATATAGTAGGGTTGAGACAGGCGAGCGCTGCACGGCAGGTGTCTGTCTTCTCGAGTTGTTTTTGAGTGTGTGCGTCGGATCGATGTATGTACCATGCACGGTGCTCTCTGTCTTTTTGCGTGTGACGCTTCTCTAATTGAGTTGTGTGTTGTATCCCTGTAATTGAGCTTGTGCGTTCTGTGTGGACACGTTTGCAGTGCAGTGAATGAATGAGCTGCGTCGCCCACGAACACGGCGAAGATTCGTTCATTTATTCAGCGACGTTCGCGCATGCACTCATCCACGTCTCTCACTCTTCGTTTGTCCGTCTTCTCATCATCGGCTGAGGAGTGCCCGAAGGCCCTTCAGTTGTCTGGCAGAGGACATCACACACATTTGTGTGAGGGAGGCGCGTGTCTGTCAGGCATGTGTCGGTTCTTTGGGTATGCGCACCTGATGTCGATGTGGTTCTCCTGCGGCTGGTTCTCGTACTGTATGATTTGAACTTTCGATCCTGCCTTCTGGTCTTGTTTGGCGCGGATTCTGTTGCTCTGCACCACTTGGCGGCCCACCTCGCCCAAAGATGCTGACAGATCGGACAGACGCTGCAACTGATGAGGCCAACCAAGAGAGACACACACATTCACATGATTTTGGATGGCATATTGTGTGGGACGACCTGCATGTTCTGCATCGACAGCATGTTCTGAAAGCTCTCCTTGTCAGCCTCTTCCTGCACACACATAGAGACACACACATGAGAGACGCATACACATGATAGGTGTGTTGGTCTGACCTGTCTTTCCAGTTCAGCGAGTCGCAATCTCTCAGCACGTCTTTCCTCCAGCACTTGTGTCTCCACGTGGCTGTCAGCCGCCGGCTCCTCCATGTGCACATTCTGCACTCATTCAGACATTCACATGAATGTGTCTGTTCCTCCTGTCTGTCTGTCTGTCTGTCTGTCTCACGATGACTGGGTACGGTGGTGGAGCCTGCATTGTGCATCAGATCACATGAGAGCAGACTGCATTGGTCTATTGCATGTCTCAATTGCAGACTCACTTCGTCGCCGATGATCTTGCTCCGAGAACGCAGCTGCACAACCAACAAAACAAAACAAGAGACACACACACACAGAGACGTTCAGCGAGAAAATGTGAGGGCACGTGAGACGTCCACTCCCATACCTTGCTCTGTGTTTGCATGAATCTCATGGACGGCGGCATCTGTGTCTCATCATCATCATTGTGCACGACGGACGATTGCCCCGTTGCCGCACTCTCCTTCACTGACACGTCGGCGCGCATGGCGGTGGGGACGGGGTCGGGCATCGTGGCGAGCTGCTCATCGATGGCGGCCCTTGTCTTCTCTGTCTTGGCGCGTGCCTTGCTGGCCGTGTGTGAGAGGAGGGTGTCGGTGTCGATTGCGTGGGTGGAGGACGCACACAGCACGAGGGCCAGGAGAGTGACGAAGCGGCACACCATGGCTGTCCTGTCAGTGGCGATGCGAGCAGAGAGACAGCGACTCAAAGGGCGATGCTGTCGATCGGGGCAAACAGACTGACAATTAACACACATGCGATGCGCATGTGTACAAAATGAATACATACACACATACACACACTGAGACAAACAGAGGCCTCGTTGAGACAAACAGAGGCAGACAGCAAGGGGACATCGATATCTCACCCTCCTTCAAGCCGTCAACCGATCAGTCAAGATGGTGTGCCGTGTGCTGTCTCTGCTGTTGGTCTGCGCGTGGGTGTCGGTCGTGTCGCCTCTCTTCCCTCCCAGCGGAGGGATTGGCAACATCAACCCGCCGCCATACAGCGTTGTGAACATTCACATGGAGGAGAGCTCACCGCACGACACGTCAGGCAAATGACAGACTCTCTTGTGTCTCATTGTTCATGTCTCTCTCTTGTGCGCATGCAGTTTGTCTGACGTTCAGCTGGCGAATGAGCGCTCTGCCGAGGCGAGACGCTTGACCGACCTCAGACAGAAGGAGAAGGGCAACGACGAGATCATGGCCGACCTGTACGTGAGAGCCATGTCCATCTGTGTGCGTGTCCCGTGCTCATTTGGTGCAGGTTGAAGAGCACTGACAAGAACATGAGAAAGCTGGACGAGCTCTCGGACAAAACTGCACAGAACGGCCTCAACCTCTACCAATCCATTCTCAAGAGAGCGGGAAGGCATGCACGCGCACCGAGACACGGTTGTTGGATGGTCAATGTGTGCGTGTGTCTGTGCGCGTGTGTGTTTCAGGACACCGTACTTTCGTAACGGCTCATACAGCGTCGAAAAGATCAAATTTGACCCACAGGTACGATCACACTTTCAACAGGGATGGACGGACAGATGGATGAATGGATGGATGTGTGGGTGCGTATGTTTGTGTAGCGCAACGAGATTGAGGCAAGAGTGGACTCAAAGCCGCAGCCAGGCCAGTTTACCCGAGAATACATCTTCCCAGGCAAGTCTCAGCAACTCAGTCTAGGAAGTTTGTGTCTACATGTCTGTCTGTTCCTTCAGAGTATGCCATCGACTACGGCGTTTACAGTCGCTGAGCGACAGAACACATGAACTGACAGATTGACTGGCTCCAATTCATCCATCCATGAATCCATCCATCCATAACACATCGATCGATTAGGAAACACGCACCGGCACATCATCACTTTCCTAATGTGGATAGATCGGCTTGCAACCACAGGGAAGCTATGCAGGTATGTAGCTAGACAAATACATGAGACTGTATGAAGATAGTCTGTACAATCACGAAGATCGATAAAAGACCAGCATCTGTTACGGCGTTGGGCGGGCCGGCCCGTCCAACGCCTGAACAGAAGCGAAACGCGATATGTGCCGTGCTGTGTCCCCTCCCCTCTCCTCTCCAGTCCAGTCCGTGTCTGACCCGCAGTGCATAAATCTCCAGATTGGCATACGTGAACACATAACTGGCAGCCAACGTGGCGTATCCATGACTGTCGAAGCCGCCGAGATATGTCCTGCCGCCGTCGGGCAGCTCAGCCTTCAGCACAAGCTGACAGCCGCTGCGAAGGTCGCCAGCCGGACCACCCTCCCCGAACCGGTACCCCAACCACAGGCGGCCGCCAGCGATGGCCACCTTGCCGGCCATGTCTTTCGTCCCCTTCACCAACCGCTCTGCACCGGCGACCACCACACGCTGCTGGTTGTCGGGCACGGTGATCTTGGTGATGCCCTGTGGCTCAAATGCGCCACTGATGGAGTAGAAGGTGACGGAACAGGGTGTCGTCTCGACTGCCGTGGGGTCGTCTGGCGGCTTGAGCTGCCCCTTGATGTGGCTGGCGAAGGTGTGGGCGCCGGTGTCCTTGAAGAGCAGCAGCAGATCGACCGCACCGCCCACCTTGGCGAAGAGGGCCTCATAGGTCCAACCGTCACGCTCACCCCTGACACACACAAAGAGGCAGGAGAGCGGGAGTGCGCTTGAGCATCAGGCATGGCCCCTCCTTTGGCAATTCACTCACTTGTAGAGGAGCTGTGAAGTCATCGGTGTGTCGGTCGCCATGTCGATGAGGGCCTGGAGGTCGTCAGCAGAGAGGATGGGGTCAGCCGGACGAGTGCTCCACACCTGACCCACATCACATCAGCAACACAATGGAGAGTCATGAGGTCCCCATGGATTCGACGCTTCATGGCCATGTGTGGCTGACCTGGTACACTTCCAGTCGCGTGGCGGTGAAGTAATAGGTGGCAGCTAGTGTGGCCGATCCCACCTCGTTGTAGCTGCCCATGTACGTCTCGCCGCCGTCGGGCAGATCATCCCTCCGCAGCCACTGCTGGCAGTGCCGAAGGTCGTTACTCGGCCGGCCATCCTTGTGACCCAGCCACAGACGGCCGCCACCGATGGCGACCTTGGCACATGACGCACCCTTGTCGGTCTTTGCCGCCCCCTCCGTGCCGGCGACGTCCACACACTGCCAATTGTGCGGTATGTTGATTTTGGTGATGCCCTCCAGGAATGCGCCACTGATGGAGAAGAAGGTGACGGGGCAGCCGGTCAGCAGCTCAGATGTGGGGTCAGCGGGGGGGATGAAAGGCCCGTCCATGTGGCACGCGAGCGTGTGGTGGTGCTCATCCTCGATGACGAACAGCAGGCCATACGCACCGGCCGCTCGCGCAAGCAACGTCTCGAAATCACAGCCGTGGATTGAGCTCCTGACGGACAAAAAACCATCATACCCGTGTGGTCCAATTTCCCTTTTGCCATGTCCGCGATCCATTGCTCACTTCAAGAGGCATAGCGCGTGCATTTTGCCGGTCATGCTGAGCAGTGTGCGCATGGTGTCGGCAGAGAGTATGTTAGGACAGCCGTCATCCAGCAGGCCGTACATCTCAACCGCGAGCGACAGCTCAACGTCGCCATCCTCACACGCGGGCAAGTCGATGACAGCGTCGGCAGGGGCGATGCGACAGCGCTGGGCATAGTCCACCACCCTATGTGTGTTGTGAGAGCAAACCAGGCACCTATGTTTGTTTGCCCCGGACTCACACACATCTCGACTTACTTGTGGAAGTGGTTGAGAGAGGTCAGAACCGGGCCACTGTACCTGCACGAACAACGGCACGGGTGACACTCTCGTCTGACTCCTTATTGGTGTGCTGCCCGCAACGCTCACTCGGTGAACCGCTTGTTGAGTGTTGTGAATGCCGCCAGTGTGGCGTCGGTGGTCGACACGACGAGTCCGTTGATGGTGAGTACCTCAATGCCGCCCGTCCCGCCACAGGACGTCTTGATGAAGGGTCCCATGATGGCCATGAAGGCACGGAAGGCACTGTTCTCACTGTCGCCGGGCTGTGGCTCGATCTTGAGGGCCGTCTTGGCCATGAAGCGGTCGTAGTAAAAGGCCAATGCAGTGTCAGCACCGCAGATCTGTCCTGAGCTCACCCAGCTGCTCCACATCTGACGCAGGCCGGCGGCCAACCTTGACACAAACACAACACAGCAGGATCCACGCATGAGTGCGCTGTGGCGCATGTGAGCTGTCATCTCGGCGTGGCTCCCACCGAATGAAGAACTTGGGATCTGCGTCGATGAAGTGAATGCCGATGTCGTCTTTGACCATCCAGTCCTCGAAGCGATGCAGCAGCACAGCCAAGCAGGTGTCCCTCAGACCTCGACGGAGCAGCCGGTCACGTGGGAAGGTCATGGGCGTCCCTCCCACGTTCAGCAGCATCTCTTCCGTGTCCTTGCCGGCCGATGAGAGTGTGGATCCTATGGTGCATGCAGATACAAGGCGATGACTGCTGGTGTCCCGAATCGATAGATCTCGATGCAGCGAAGCCTCTGCGTTCTGCTGCGCACGGGGGAGGGGGAGTGGCAGCGGCGGCGGTTTGGCGTCGGAGAAGGCGATCTGCGAGCTTGCCTTCCTCGGAAGGTGAGCGAGGGCGTTATGGCCTTTCCCGCAGCTGCTGTGGTGTTGCATTCTGACGGGATGTCGATGATCTTCCACCTGTCGGCCGCACAGACTCACTGTAAGCGTCGCTGTGTGAAACAAGGACCATGGACCTGTACGTCTGTCGTGTGTGTCTGTTTTGGCGTTGACTTATGCAGGTAGATAGCCTATCGAGTGCTTGTGCCCATGGAGCCGATTCAGAAGGACTGGCCGCCAGCGGCCGCTCGGCAGACAGCAGCCCCGACGGCATCCCTGAGAACCAAAAGGAGCAACCACAGGCACAGGAGCAGCAACAGTCGCCTCTGAAGGGCACGTCAGCAGAGGGGGGATCTGGTGGGAGTGAGCGGCGCGGCGATGAATCGTCTGGGAGCAGCGATGGCGGCCGTCCAGTCAGTGCGTCGTCTGCCCAACCAGCAGTGGGATCTCCCCATCAAGAAGCTGACAGCGGCCCGCATATCTTAGACAAAGCTGAGTCTCGGCATCAGACTCAGCACCAAAGCCAGCAGTTATCCGTCCATCGTGCCCAGTCCGTGCAGCTCACTTCCACCCCCCTCGGCGGCGTGGCGGTGCAGCAGCAGGGAGGCTGCCCTGCGCTGATGGGAGGGGCGGGGCACGGCCATGGGCCTACAGATGATTCAGATGCCATTGTCGACACCACACCGGTACATACAGACAGACACCAAGGCAGGAGTGCACGCGAGGATGCTTGTGTGGTCTCTCTCTCTCTCTCTCTGCATGTGTGTGTGTGTGTGTGCTTGTGGCTTTCAGGATCAGCTCTCCTCTACACCTATTCATTCCAGTGCTTCCTCATCCATGCAGAAGCAGTACCAGCTGGTCGTCGACCTCACCAGCAGCATCGACCCATCGCCACTCGCCTCAGCAGCTGCATCAGCAGGTCGGCAACCAGCGGGTCCCTCTCGTCCATTCCCTCCCCCCACCCCCTCCCCCGTCACACCCCACCAGCAGCACATGGCCAACACGCGGAAGGGCCAGACGTCGGGCTCTGCTGCCATCATGTCGCTGGCTGCTGATGCTCTTTCGCTGGGTGCTGATGCTCTTCTGGCTGGTGACAGCGACCCCTTCGCGAGCCATGTGGAGACACTCAGGGAGCTGCCCCGCCTGCGCGACGACGATCCATCAGTCAAGCAAGTGGTGGGCTTGCTGGCCAAGAAGGACGAGGCACACCGACAGCAGGGTCTCGGTGGTCTCGCCGGCTGCATTGTCGGCCTCGTCAATGACAGCAGCAGCGACATAGAGCATCAGAATGCGGCGACGTGCTTCCTCCGGCAACTTTGTCAGGCTCGGTATCCCTTTGGTGTGGAGTGGCTGCCGCTGTTTGGTGTCTTGGTGGACACAGTGTTGGGGAGGCTGACACTACCGGACGATCTCTTCATTGCAGCTATGCAAGTGGTGCAAGTGGTTTCCTGCGGGAGAATGCAAGGTGATCGTGTGGTGCGGCAAACATGGCTGTTATCCTTCCATGCATCTGTGTGTCTTTTTGGGCCGTTCAGGGTTTGCTGAGGCGCTGGGGGCCTTCCGGCAGCACTTGTTCTGCCACATCGATGTGCTCGTCGAGACCCAGGCCAACAGCAGTGACCAGGCGACGGTTTGGAGGGCATACGGCCTGATAGGGCTCATCTTCTCACACGCCCGCCGCTTTATCTCTGACCCAGGTGCGGGACACCTAGATACTCAGGAGACTCGTCGATTCGTCACATTACTACTATGTGTGTGGACGCGCAGGTGTGTTGGCGTCCATGTGCTGTAGTGTGGCAGCGAGCCCTCTTGCCCTGGGCAAGACGGCCACCTCGCTGAAGAATCACGCCGCCTCCCAGTGGCCGGTTTGCATCGTCTGGGACTGTCTGAGCGTGATAGTGGCAATGGCTGGTATGTATTGGTGCATAGCTGATCCTGCTTGTTCACTTCTCGTGTGCGTATGTGTTTTGTCAGAATCGGGCTACTGCGAGCGCCTCGTGCACGCGGGCTTCCTATCGGCGACGCTGAGCATCATGGACACCAACGAAGTGGCCATGAGCATTGGTCTGATCCGCCTCATTGTCGATCGTCAGACGGTCAGGAAATAATCGAATGGAATCCATGTCTCCTCGTTGCGAGTGTCTTCGCTTTTCCTCAGTATGCATCGTGTGAGGGCCTGGCCGAGCTGATGGTATGCCAGCTGTCGAGCGCTGTGACACAAGACACTGCATTTCTCGCATCCATCCCTCGCGGCGACAACGACAACTTCGTCAGCCCCGCGATGAGCGTCCTGAACAGCCCCTCCGGGTGCACCTGTCCGTCATGTTTTGAGTGCCTCGAGTGAATTCTCTTCATTTGTGCAGCTGTTGGGACCGGCAGCTGATGAGCGGCAAGAGTAAAGACAACCCGATCGTCGAACGTGTTCTGCAGGTTCGTAGGGTCAAACGATGACCGAATCCGCGGTCACATCAATGTGTCTGCTGCTGTGTTTGACGCCCTCCATTTGCAGGTGGACACCTCTGCCCTATCCGGTACCCTCATGGCGGCGTCACAAGACAGCCTCCTACAGGAGGTGAGTGAAGTGTAAACAACACGCAGGCTCACAGGTCTGTGCACCTATGGTTGCAGATTTTGGACTTCTTCGCGGCGTTCCACGGTCGCAAGGTCTGCCGTGCTTTCACGTAGGCCGATTAATCATTTGCTTGCCACTGTGTGTGTTCCTTGAAGCAGGTGGCGATCGATCGGTGGGTCTCATCGCAGCAGGACCCGCAGAGAGAGGCCGCACGGCAGCAGAACAAGCAGGTGGGTACAGAGAGAGCGAACATGTATGGCAGACCCCTCACATGTGTTCTCGGTGTATATCAGAATCCCATGGTGCGGTGTTTGTCGGACAGGCGAGTCCTCCACACTATCTACGAGCTTGGTGGGCCATTGAGCTTCTCTGGACCATTGTATTTCACTGCTGCACAAGTCGCTATGTTGGCGGTCTCGTGTCGAAGTCTGCTAGACGTGTAAACCGTCCTTCACACGCATACAGACATGAACAGACGTACACTCAATGGTGACTCTGTGCTGGCTGCCTTTAGGTTGTGTCCCGTCCGTGCGACGGAGCGCATCTCGGCATATGTCAATCACGAGCTGCTGGCGCCAGATGCATCGATCTCCGTGAGCAATCAAAATCGGCTGGCGGCGGCACTGGCCAGGTATGCCGATGAAGAAGGGATGCTGACAGCGATTCACTCGTGTTCACGGTTTCATCCTTCCCATCAGGTATTCCCCCCGTATGATGTTGACATTGTCGATCCGCTGGGAGTGCTCACCGACCGCCGACGACGTCAGCGACCTTATCGCTTTCCTCGATAGGGCTGACAAGCTCTTCAGACTCAAACTCATGTGTAAGCCGGTCGCAAGAGAGCGCGCACGCTGCCGCTCATTGTCAGGGTATGTGTGCCTCGCAGATGTGGATTTGCGCCAGATGCCCGATGACGAGTGCATCCGGCTCGCCAATGCCATTGGCCGCCTGCCCTCACTTGCCATCCTCTACCTGAAGAGCGGAAGCCTGGGCTGTGCCTTCATCGACGTGTTGAGTGCTCTGCTCAAGGCCCAGCCCGAAGGAGACGGCAAGGGCGAGAGCAACAGCAGCGAGAGTGCGTCCCCGCCGCCGTCATCATCGCGTGACGTCACCCGCATCCCCAGCACGTCGTCGGCTGCCGTGCCGGGAGGTTCAAAAGAGGACGGACAGGAGACGACAGAGGCGGGCCCCGCGGGGGATCGTCAGGATACGACAGAGGCGGGGCAGGAGATCGACACGGGGGACGACAAGAAAGAAAGGCCCTTCACGACACTCAGGTGTGATTGCACGACAGAGAAGGAGACAACGGAGCATTCACTGAGGCCGTGTGATGCATGTGTACAGGTGCATGACAGTCGCTTCATGTCATATGTCGTTCAACTCCTATCTGAACTTGCTCAAGGTCGGCCGGCGAAAAGAAGAATGAAAATCCGTTTGACAGACTGGGCTGTAATTGTATGTGCTGTATCGCCTGCAGGGCCTCTGTGGCAGATCGTTCCAATATCTGACTCTGGTCGATATAGTCTTGACCGAGACTGACAACGAGGCCGATCGATGCGACCAACTGCAGGTCTGAAACGCACTAGCCACACTGAGAAGGCCTTGCTGATACCCTCTTCTGTTGGCATCTCTCTTGTCGGCAGAGAGTACTCGAGCGCCTCTTTGGCACCATCACGTGCACGGGGCTCCATCTGTCGTTCGGCTTGGTTGGCGAGCTGTCGCTGCCCATCGTTGAGGGCACGGTCATTTCCGCGACAATTGGCCTCAAGGCCAACCCAAATAGACGCACTCTCAGGTAGGTCACATACTCCCGTGTGTCTACACGGTGTACGCAGCTGACCGTATGTCCATTCAGGCGCCTGTATCTGCCTGCCACCGCAACCACCATTGAGCCCTTCCTCCAATTCGCGTTGAAGGACCTCACACTATCGAGCCTCTCTCTGTCATGTACGTGAAGCCACTAGCAAGCTTCGCGCACATGAGGCTGCTTCATATGTACTCATTCGGTAGCGTCTGAGCCGCTGGGCAAGCTCGTTGGCGGACAGTTCCTGGCAAGTGGCGACTTTGCCTCATTGGTCCGCGAAGCCGTCGGCAGGGCCCATGCTGCGCGTGAGAGTGAGCTCGCCGATGCACGTGCTGTCAAGGAGCGTCAGTGGGCAGCCGACGACGCCCGCCTGCCGCCGGCAACTGACGCAGCTGAGGAGGACAGATGGAGGGTGGCACGGGAGTGGAGGGAGGAGAGGCTGCGGGCCAAGGAGAAGGAGATCAGAAGCAAACCGTTTCTGGACCTCACGCGTAAGTGCATGTGCAGAAAGAGGAGGTGGCAATGCCTCTGGATCATTGTGCCAGCTTTTACGTGCGACTACTTGGTTGTTCTGCCTGTCAACGCTTCAGACATTCCTCTCCCCGAGACACACCTGTATGACAGCATACACCTGTATGTCCTTCCCGTGATCGAGGACATGAACCGGCAAAACAGCTTTGGGCATCCAGTGATCGACACATGTGAGGAGCCGAGGCACCAGGGACGCGCGCGTTCAGTCTTCTTTCCTCTCACCTCCATTGTGTGTGTGTGTTCAGGCCTGGGTTCCGTCGATCTGCAGACATATGTTCCCTCGTCGCGTCTTCCCAGTCACCTGTGTCGTGTGCTGGTGCGGTCCTACGACCCAATGAGTCCCCTTACGTGGTGGCACACCGTCGCCAGAAAGGCGCCCTCTTTGATGGTGCTGTACTCCAACAGCCTATTCTCCAACAACCGAGGCTTCCAGAACTCCTTTTCTGTGACGGCAGCTGATCTGGCCACGTATCGCGACTGTCTGAAACACCTCGAGGCTCTCAAGGACGACCCTGCCATCAACAACATCACTCAAGAGGACGTCGATGCAGCACGCACCGCCCTCACTGGTGAGTGGGCTGAGCAGGGGAAAAGGCAGGGACATACATCTGTGCGATCTCCTTTGTCATGTCATGTCAGAGGCCACCCGGCTGGTGTACCAGGTACAAGAGATAGCATGTTGCGGATAGTCTGCAGCTGTCACTGTGTATTCGTCATTGCTGTCTTCAGGCTTTGCATGGCAAGTGCAAGCGGCTTGAGGTGATCGAGAACCTACTGGCAACACTGCAGACCGAGCTCGACGGCCTCAAGGGGCAGAGGGCCAAGGCCGCCGCCTCCAAGGCCGACAAGGGGGACCGACAGCATCGACGCCAAGATCGCCAGCGTCAGCAAGCAAATCAACAAGAACACCGCGGCAAAGGCGGAAATGCTCAGAGATATCGGTACGAATAGCAGCACCGGACGCGCACACATTCCGCACACATTGGATGGCATTCTTATGTCAGATCTGCATCAGAAGATGGTCACCGGCGAGGAGCTTCTAGTCGACGGCCAGCACAAGAGCCGCTGTGACGTGGTGCGCGAGGAGCTGCGTGAGAAGCTCGAGAGCAGGAAAAATCTCAAAGCCAAGCAGGAGCGGCGCATGAAGCGCCAAGCCGACAAGACGACCGACGAGGCCGTCAGTTCCGCCATGGCGGCCAGGGAGGCAACGGCGCGCAGGAACGAGAAGAACCTCCTGCGGTCAATCGGCGAGCAGGTGTCCGACGACAGTGAGGACCGGCAGCAGCATGGTGGGGGCGGGCAGCAGGGGGGCGAGGGCGGCAAGAAGGCCAAGAAGAAGAAACGACACAAGAAGAAGAAGCCATCAGCTGCGCCTGGCGCATCGGCCGGCCCACTCCCATTAGCCGCAGCCGCAGCCGCAGCATCTCTCGCGGTCGACAGCAGCCCATCGGTGCGTGAGGGAGAGGGGGAGAGGGTCAACGGTCTCGAGCTCGCCGACGAGCCATCCAGCAGCCCTCTCCATGGCCCAAGTGTCGCTGCAGATGGCTCTGCTGCTGCCATGAGCTCTGCCAGTGGGCCGCCGCAGGCTCCGATGGCCCCCTTCATGCCCCTGTTGCCCGGTGGCGGGCGTGAGTCTGATGACCTGCTGTCGGTTGATGGTGCGAGTGGGCATGGTGGCGGTGGTGACGAGCGTCTGACTGGCCAGGGGGCTGAAGAGAGCGATGGAGGGGCGGCGGGCGGTGACGACGGGCGTGTGAGTGGCGGAGAGGAGACTGTGGCGATGCGGGCCAGGTGAGAGGCAGACTACGGCAGTTGATCAGATGGCCACGGTGTCTTCGTGTCGCTGTCAGGTTTGCTGCTGAGCTGGCGGGCAGAGACCAGCAGATCGAAGCATTGCAGTGAGAGGGCCACATCGGAGGGATGGAGGGAGGAGCAGAATAGGACACGCTCATTTGTCTCATTTGCTGTAGGCGTGAGTTGATGAGGCGGGATATGGCGGCCCAGCAGCAGGTCGACGCGGCCCAGCAGGAGACTCTGGCTGAACGTCAGGAGATCGAACGGTACAAAATGCATCACCACATCAGCACGTCCACCGAGATGGGCCCGTTTTGCGTCATCTGTGCAGGTTGCGAAAGGCTCAGTTGGCGGGCGAGCAGACCGTCGCCGACACCCTGGCCAACGAGCGGCTCCAGGCCGATATGAAGAAGGCCAATGAGGTGTACCGCCAGCAGCTCAGCCAACAGTACCAGCGGCTCACCAGGTGTCTACCTACACTAACCACAAGACGCACCCAGGGCCATGTCCAGCTGTGTGTTGCGTGTGTTGTTTTGGGCTGCTCAGCGCCGTTGATCGCGAGAAGGCTGCCCGTCAGCAGCAGGTCACCGAGATGCAGCGGCACATCGAGCAAGCCAAGAGGTACTACTTCGTGCAAGGAAGACGGCCAATTCACTTACACACGGGTGTTTGCTCATTTCTTCATTGCGTGTCAGGGCCGCTGCTCAAAGGGAGACGTCACTGAGGCAGGAGAATACCTCGCTGAGACAGGAAAGTGCATCCCAAGGGCAGGAGATCGCCAGGTATGTATGCACACAACCTGCACACACCTAGAGACCCTGTATGGTTCTGCTGCCTCCCTGTGCGTGCCAGCCTCCAAGCTAGCGTTGGGTCGCTTCAGGCCGACATTGAGAAGCTGCGAGGCAAGCACATCGACCAGTCAGTACCCCTTCACACAGAGCAAGGCCACACCTCTGAAGGCGGGCGCCGCCTGTGCTTTGGTCGGTGTGTCAGGTTGACTGACTTGCGTCAGCAGATGCAGCAGCAGATGCAGCAGAGCAACCAGAGGGCGCGAGAGGAGGCCACCGACTGCCAGGTGTGCCAGGCGAGGGAGCGATCGGTGGTGCTGCGGCCGTGCAACCACTTCATCATCTGCCGGCAATGTGCACAGACCATGCAGCCTCGCCAGTGCCCAGTGTGTCGGCAGGTCTTCACCGGCTGGACCCCCGCCATATTCTCCTGACGACAGATCGACCCACTGGCGGGGGGTGGTCGAATACATGTGTTGACGGCCGGCATGCTATATCATGGGAGGGGGACAGTGGTTGATTTGAGAGTTTCGTTGCTGTGTGTCCGTGTCAGCCAGAGGCAGCCTTTATGGCGTTTTGACCCCTCACTGCATAGCTTCCTCCTTTATATCGACTGCCTGACTGCCTGCCTCGCTGTCTCACTGTGTGTACCATGTGTGGCACATCGACCCATCGATTGTGTTGGTGTTGTCATGGGGAGGGTGGTCGGTGCATTTGCGAGTTGTGTTGTGTGATGTGTGCGTGTTCACGGAGAAGAGCTTAGCGTCACTCCCCGTATTGCATTCCATTGCATGCGTCTCGCTCCTTGCTTTATGTGTATATCCATCGCTGCCTCGCTGCCTACGTCGAAGGAGGGATCGATGTGTACAGACATACTCACATACCTCTATTATATAGCCATCCGTTGATCCAGTGACTTGGGGGTTGCCTGGCTTCGGTGCCTGGTGCGTCTGTGTGCATATCGGTAGAGTGCAACCTCACTCAATTTAGGCCTACTTTGGACTTATGGGACGTCAAAAACGATCATTCGAATGGATGGAGGATTCACACACCTGGTCCCTGAGGCAGCGAGTGACCCATGTATACTATACACACTATCCACATCTCTCCAGACACTAGTCAGTCAGCCAGCCAATCGATCTGTGTATCTATCTAATCGAGCCGCGTCAGCTCGAGCCTATCCGATTCAGCCCATTCCAGCTGCAACTTGGTGCTTGAGCTCGAGAGATTGAACAGGGCGTGCGCAGACGCAAACCGCTCGCTGATCTTCTTCGCCAAACCACCATGGGGCGAGAAGGTCGCATCGATACGCGGAGCCCCCTGTGTAAAGGCACCACATGCAAACCAACGACACACACAGGCAGCAGCAGGGCCGTTGGTTGACCAGGCACCAGTCTTCCCTTCCATTGTACCCACCCACCTTGACATGGCTGGTCTGCTGCATGAGGGCCACAACGTTGGCGTGCAATCTCTCGAGCTTCGAACCGTCCTGCGTGTTACCTACATTCACGCGTAACACACAACATGGACCAGCTGTCCATCCATCCACGCACGTTGTCTGCCCACCTACTACACTCAGAGTGATGCGCTCGATTGCCGGCAGCATATTACGGCTCTTGCCCCACTCGTCAAAAGTGCACCGCTTGGAGCTCAGGTCTTTGAGTGGCAGTTGCAGCGTCACTGTGCCGATCGCCCTATCTGGTGCCGCCGCGTGGAATGCCTGGAGGAAGCCCACTGCGACCCCAGAGCTGCTGGCGTCGATGTGCTCCAGCCGGGGCATGCTAGTGGCCACCTCGACAGCCCTCCCGATGTCCTCCCTCGGGAGGCTGGACTGCGGCAGCGTCAGTTTGTTGGCCTGGGGGAATGTGGCGGGCGTCACAGGGTACGGACGATACACCTGACGCTCGTCCTCATCTTGCTCCTCGTCGGGGGCCGCGTCTGCGCGTGGGCTTGAGCTGTCGTCGAAGATGACTGTGGACACGCCCATGGCGTAGTCCGTCACGAGCTTCTCGGCCGTCGGCGACCGGTGGGCGCGGCTCCACGCCAGCAGCTGCAGGCTAATCGTGCCAAATCCTCCACATGGCGCCTCGGGTATCAGCTGCCGGCTGATGGCGTCGGGATGCATCACCGTGTCACTGAAAGACAGGAACAAGACCCACATCACATACGCAGTCAGGGTAGACGTCATCCGACATTGCTGCCGCATCGCATTCCTTACGTGAGTTCCGCTGCCTTGTCGACCATCTGGCGCTGCTCAGCGCTGTCCTCGATCCAATCCAGTGCGAGATTGAAGTGCATCTCGCGGATGCACTGCACGCACCCTCGCCGCACGAGCAGATTGCGAAACTGCCGCATGTCGGCAGGCTCCCACCAGCCATGAGTGTCCTCGCATGTGACACTCACGCGGCCAAGGGAGCGGAGACCCGACAGCGACTTGCCCTCAGGCACCCCACTGAGAAACTCATCGTTATACGATTCGTTCCTGCACAGACACATAACGAGATGGCGTCCATTCCTGCCTGCCACACGGTATGCACCCGCACCCATGTGTATCCGTCCGCCGTACCCGCGTGAGTTGTACTCGAGCTTCTCCAGCTGGGTGCCGTCGCCAATCCACTGTCGCGCCCCCTCAAACTTGTCGGCCTCGCTATAGGTGCCCTGGAACGTCAGCACTCGGACGTTGGGCGTGTGCCAATTGCGGCCCACCCGGGCCGGCGCATGATCGGGCTGGACATCGATGACGGTGGTGAGGGCGGGCAGATGGACGGGGGCGGTGGGGGGCGGGCCGAGGGGGTGCCATTCACGAGTCCCGATGCCGTACTCGAGCATGTCAAATCGGAGCACCTGGAGTGTGGCGTGTGAAGGGGGATGGCGAAGGGGCGGGGCGGCGCTCTCGATGCCGTCTTTCACTGTTGCTGATGACGATGCCGCACCACTGCTCGGCTGCCCCCCAATGGTATGACCGTGTGCGTGGCCTTCAACTAGGGATACCCAGGCACCGTCACACCAGTTGGCTTCGACTGAGTATCGGTTTGGGTGGCGGATGGTAAGTTCTTTGAGGTTGCGGCTCCTCTGGCCTTACCTATGCGCCATATCGCACGACATTCGCTCCCACATGCCGCGCGCCTCGTCGTCATCGCTGTCCATCGTCAGGTGGGTGTACTGCTGCGCCGCTTGGTGGAAGATGCGCCGGCCGATGGCCGGCCGCAGTCGTGCGAGCTCCCAGGGCTGGAGGGAGCCTAAGATGCATCCCTGCAACTCGCGGGCCAGGGCAGGCTGCCACCAAGGGCACACACGACACACGGCACAACCAATTTTGATACGAATCAGTTTGCATGTCTGCCCCGAGTGTGTGTACCGGTTCGTTGATGGGCTTCTTGCCGCTTCGAAAGACGAGCCGATACGAAGGACCTCGAACCGACGGCTCTTCCTGACCCACACGGAAGAGAACAGTGCGTCTGATGCCAGCTCCTGCAGTGCTCCTCTTCAGTGTCCTGGCTACCTGTGTCTGTGCTGCTGCGGCAGCGTCGCTGGCTTCCTGTTCCGGATGTTGTCCCTGGTGTGGCTCATCTGCCGTCGATGCGGTGAGGGCAGCCACAGCGCGTGCAAGCGGGATCCGCTGCAGTGCTAGCTGTGTGGTGACGGCCGCCGTGTGGGAGGCCATCAACGTCATCTGCTCACCCACATCTCGGGCCGCGCGCAACGACGCCTGCACACAGCAACCGGAATGGATGGATTGTGCGTACAGCTCCCTCACCGGATGCTTGACTCACCTCTGATGTGATTTGCGATGGCTGCAGCTGCTGCATCTGCGACGCTATGCCGCCCACCTGCACCGACACCGCACAGCACAGAGACAGATCCCACCGTCCCTACGGCAACGAGGTGGATCCGTTGCCCATCTACCTCTGCTAGGAAGCCATTCAGGTCCGCAATACTACTCTCCAAGGACTTGGCACCATCCCCCAGCTGAGAACGCAGTACACACACGACGAACCAAGATGGAGATACCTCCCACCCACAAGGGGTTTGAGTCCCCTTCCCTCGATCACCTGCGAGGCTAACGTGACGGCAGCGTCGACCTGGTGCTGGTCAGCATGCGATGTCAGACTCCTACTTATCTGTCCCCATGGACAACAACACACAGAGAAGGAGATGGATTGCGCCCCTCTGATGCATATTTCATTTTGCCCACGTCGCTTTGGATCTCCTGGCCCACCTGTCACCATGTAGAGAACCACACAAATGATGCCGTTTGCCTGATCTCCTTCGGACTTCCATCGGGACCCTCACCTGGCTCAGATCCATCGTGAAACACCCGTAATGAAGGGATTTGAGGATGCCGAGGCCTCACAGATGCAGCTGGAGGCCTCTACATGGCAAAGGAAAGCCAAACGATGAGTTTTTCCCGATCAGGCGATCAGCTCGCACAGTGGCGGGGAGAGGGAAAGGAGGGCAAACACGACGAAGGACGAGCATGTAGCGGCACCTGCTGCCGAGTTTTGCCATTTTTCTCGTTCGTGACTTTCTATCTGCCAGCATCACGCCCTGCCGTGATGATGTGCGCGTCGTCGTCCACCGGCGACCTGTCGTCGCTCTCATCGTCGGCCTCGAACAGCCCCGCTGCGCCCTCCCCGCTGCTGCTGGACCGCTACGAGATCCGCAGCACACTCGGCGAGGGCACTTATGGGACGGTCTATCTGGCGCTGGACAGCAAGACGGGCGACACGGTGGCAGTCAAGATGATCCGGGGCAACGAGGACGAGGAGGGGATCCCGTCCACATCGCTGAGGGAGGTGGCGCTGCTGCGGGAGATCAGCCACCACAACCTGGTCAAGCTCTACGATATCCACTGCAAGCAGCGACACCTCTACATGGTCTTCGAGTACGTCCAGACCGACCTCAGACACCTCATCAGACGCACGGCAACCACCCAGGGTGGCAACAGTGCCAGCACAACCTCGGCAGACACCGCCGCCATGGCACCCACTACCAGCAACAGCAACAGCACCAAGAAGGACCACCCGGTTCCGGTTGGCCTGCCTGCCGACCTGCTCAAGTCGCTGTCGTACCAGCTGATCAACGGGCTGGCCCATCTGCACGGGCACCAGATCGTGCACCGCGACATGAAGCCGCAGAACATCCTGATCGACCAGCGGGGCTACCTCAAGATAGCCGACTTCGGCCTGGCCCGGATGCACTGCATCGGGGTGTACACGGGGACGCAGGACGTCATCACGCTGTGGTACCGGCCGCCCGAGCTGCTGCTGGGCCAGCGGGTCTACGGCACAGAGGTCGACATCTGGGCCGCAGGATGCATCATCGCCGAGATGGCCACCGGTGGGTAGCGCAATGCAACGCAACGCACACACGGCATGGTCGGTCTGAGGTGGGGCGATGGTTGGTGTGTGTGTGTGTATCAGGTCGTCCGTTGTTCCCTGGTGATTCCGAGGTGGATACGTTGTTCAAGACGTGTCAGCTGCTTGGCAGCCCCACAGAGGACACATGGCCCGGCATGAAGAACACACTCACCGAGTGGCGGGTGGGTCGGCAACACCACACACATCAGAAGCCGACTGCCGCATGTACGTCTGTGTGTGCGTGTGTGCGTGTGAAGGATGAGTTCCCCAAGTGGCGATCGGTTCACCCCTTCACCGCTCTGCGGAAGGCCATCCCCACGGACAATATGCCAGACGAAGGAATAGACATGCTAGCCAAGTATGTCAGGCAGTCACCAACAGACCCACAGGCATCGCCCTCACTCATGCATTGGTGCATGCATGTGTGTGTGTGTGTGATGGCAGTATGGTCCGGTACCCGCCGGCCAGCCGGCACAGCGCGTGTCGCCTGCTCACGCACCCTTTCTTCGATAGCGTCCACAAACAGGCATTCGAGCAGCCTTAGAGAGGGAGGGAGGGAGGGAGGGAGGGAGGGAGGCAGGGAGAGAGGCAGGAAGGGAGGGACTTCTCTCTCTGCGTGAAATACGTGCGTGTTGCCTAGTTAATGTCAGTCAGGATCGCACCCAATGATACATAGCTAGCCATCGCCTCTTTTAGGTTTTATGTGTCAGCCTGCCTGCCTGCCTGCCTGGATGAATGGACGGACGGACGGACGGACGGACGGGGAAGGAAGGGAGGGAGGGAAGGAGGGATGGCCGACTGGCCATGTGCGTGTCCATTTGTGTCCACGGGCGGGTTCCGTTCATCTGGTACATGCGATGCCTGCGTGGTGGGTGGGATGGATGGATGGGGGGGTTGGGCGTATGGAGGGGCTGTTTTCCTCTATCACTTCCCCACTCTGTCGGTGCGGTGTGTGTCACATCAAGAGAGAGAAACAGAGAGAGAGAGAGAGAGAGGGGCTATGTGTGTATGCCTATCGAGCACGGCAGCGTTGATTGCGGCGTTGCAACGTGTGCGAGACAGTGCCACCCGCACCCGCATTGGCTGACCCGTTGCCTAGTATGTGTGTGCTGTGTGTGTGAGTGAGTGAGTGTGAGAGAGAGAGAGATGCATACCTACCAGTTTGTGTGTGTCTATCTAATTATATAATAGCGTTTGTTTGTATGGGAGATTGTTTCCGTTTGCGCACTGCAACACGGGAGCGGCGCATTATAATTATTGCCGTAAGTAATGTAATATGCGTGAGATTGCATTGCATACTTGTATCCACCATTGCGTGCCGATGGCTTTCCTCCCCTGCCCCTGCCCTGCCCCTGCCTGTCTTGTCTGTAGCCATTGCGCAATTCCCTCATCCCGCCCGCCATATCCCCTGCCTCCTTCCGTGTGAGTGTGCCACCGACCGGCCGGCCAGTGGCGTGCTTCGCTTCTCTGTGCGTGTGTCCGTGGTAAAGAGAGCAGAGCCACAGACTTCGATGGGTAGATTGATTATTGTGTTTTTCCCCAAAAGAGAGCAGAGCCACAGACTTCGATGGGTAGATTGATTATTGTGTTTTTTCCCTCATACATATCCATGCGTAATGAGTAGACTTACATGTCGATGAATGGTGATGGTGTGTGTATGTATTGCATTGCGTGTGACGTGACGTGTCGGTGAATATGGACAGACAGACAGACAAACAGCGGTCAGACTCATCGTTGGTGCACAATCCAGTGCATTTAAATAATCCTCCGGCGGTTGAATCGATCATCATCAATCAGTAGACACCATCCGTCCGTCCGTCCGTCCGTCCGTGCGCCGTCACCTCACACACACGAATAACCGTCTGTGAAGGCGACGCCCACAACGCAACGCATGGCCATCAAGCATCCCACCCCTCTCTCCCCCTCCCCAATCACACCACACCCTCACTCAATGCCCAGCGCCACGAATATCCGTGTGGTCTTGTCGATGTGGCCCAGCTGCTGCCACGCGAATTGGCAGTCCTGGTTGCCGAGGTGCTCGTTGAAGCCCTTGACCACACCCGCCGTGAGGCCACACCAGGCTGCCCCGTCCAACCACCTGGCCGCCTCGTCCAGCCGGGCCCTGTGCACCACCTCTCGCACACCCACCATGCGCGCCACCTGCACGCCACTGCCCCGAATGGCGAAGCACTGCAGCGGCACCCGCCCCGTGACGCCGCCCACATTGGCCATATCGCCCACCACCTCCCTGTTGCTGGATGTCTGTGTGGCCGCCGACTTGACGAAATGGCTGACGGCCGCCTGCACGCGGCGCCTCAGCTGTGAGTCACCGATGAGGTACCGGTCGATGACCGCCACGGCAGCCGATGGATCGTGCAGGAATGCGCCGATCTTCCAGCCGATGGCGTCCGCCTCGTGTGGTCCGAATGCCATGTTGGATGGGGAGGGGTGGGGGTGGGCGCCGTCATGATGGGGTGCGACGGGCAGCAGACGGGCGAGCAGCATCGAGTGGTCGCGCTGGCGGGCGAGGGCGGCGTTGATGGCCGCCATCGACACATCAGGCAGCTCGTTCAGCACTGCGGCATACTGCGTGAGCAGCAGCCGACACCGACGGCGGTGGTCTTCAGGTACTGTGAAGCGGACAAGGGACGGGGCGAGCCCGGCCCGCACCAGTGTACGGATGAAGGCCTCGAGGTTGGGAATCTCCCGTGTGCGAAGCTCCTCCTTCTCATGCTCTGGCCGGCTGTCGTCATTCAGGTCATCAGCCCACCGCGTGAGCCCACCGAGAGCCGTATTGAGGGGCGTTCTATGCGGCTCGCCTGTCAGGTCTCTGTCGATGTCGGCCGGCACCTGGCGACACAGCCAATCGGCGACTTGGGGGCTGCCGAACATCGCCGCCCACCGCAATGGGGTAGTGCCCCACGGGCCAGTCCCCGCCCTTACGTCTGCTCCATTGGCCTGTAGCATGTCCAGGTACTGGTCAATGAAGGCCTGGGAGAAAGGACCCCCCCGGCTCGTGGCTGCATCATCCACCACGCTCAGCGAGGAGCCGCCGTCGGTGCTGCGTTCGACTGCGAGTGTGCTGTCTCGCTGGATGAGTCGCTGATAAATCGACATGAGCTGCCGCTCCGCGTCGGAGGTGGTTAGACACTCTCGTCCACCGTACACTCCCCAAGCAAACGGCAGCCGCATCACCCTGAAGCCGCTCAGCTGCGCGCCCCGCCGCAGCAGCAGGCTCACTGCTCGTATGTTGCCCGCCGCAATCGCCACACGAAGGGGCCGTGTGTTGTGGGAGCGGTCGGCGCTCGTCGCATTCATGTCGGCCCCACCGTCGATCAGTGCATTCATGATGTCATCCTGCAGCTCGGGGGACGACCAGCACCTCGTGGCGACGGGACTCATGCCCCGTGGACGGTCCACCCAGATGGATGGAATAGTGTTGCCGGTCATGTTGTCAATAGCTAGGCTGAGCAGTGGGTAGACCATGGGCGGCTCCGGGGGGGGAGGGGCGCCATCCGCGTGTGATTGCACCAGTAACGGCATGACATTTGCCTCAGCCCCTTCCTGCCGGATGAGCTGTGCGACGCCTTGCGCGCTGCCGATGGACCGGCGGAAGACGACGTCACACAGATGTCGAGTGGCATCGCTATGCAGCCAGGGTAACTTGATCTCGACGCGATGCAGCCCCAGCCAGCCAGTTGGTGCTGGCGGCGTGCCGCCGTGCACTGAGCGGGAAGACGACGCAGCCATCGCTCACTCAAGACCAGCTACAACACATGCAAACGAGTCCGTCGTCCCACGCAGCCCTTCCACGTGCGGATGTGTCTTGTCTGAGCCTCACCTGTCATCCAATGGGGCTCCCGACATCCGCTACCATCCGCTTCCGCATCGGCAAATGGTAGAAATTCGCCGGGACTCCGAGCACGCTCAGACAGAGGATCAACCAACACCGCAATGCAGTCGGAATGCGATATCTGGTCCGTTTTCCCCCCCGATTGCTGCGAGCTCCTCCTTTCAGCTCGATTGCTGCGAGCCCGTGCTCTAAGCTCGCCTTCGAAGGGCAGATCTGCCAAAATGCAGCTCTTTGGACTCATCGCGCCCGTGACTGGCCTCGTCACGGCCTCGCTCGGCAGCGAAGCGTTCCAATCTGTGCACCTGCCGCGATGGTTGAGGCTGCGAGAGGCATATGCCGGCATTCAGCGTCACAGCAGCGCACGAGGGGAGCTGGACTATTCCCTTATCACAGACACGGCGTCAGCAGCCGATGAGCGGGATGATATACAGCCGGAGAGGCCCATATGTAAGCAATGCGGCCAATGGGAGTATGTGAGCACATCTCAGGTGTGTTCGGTGTGCTTCGTGTGTCCTCTCCGTGTGTGTGCAGTTAAGCCGAAGAACCGCATCGTCGTGTGGTTTCGAAATGACCTCAGGTGGCAGAGGCAGATAGGCATCATTGTCCACGGTCAGATCTGGCATCAGAATCTTCTCTCGTGTGTGCGCAGGGTGCACGATAATCCACTGTTGACAGCTGCGGCCGATCTGTTACAGCAGCAGGGCGAGGATAAGGTGGAGGTGCTACCCATCTACTGCATCACACAACAGGACCTCGAACCGGCACCATGGTCAGCCAGCCAGCCACCCACGCCAGACAACACACGCGCCATTCTCCCATTCTCTCGCCATCTGTCTGTCTGTCTGTCTGTCTGCCTGTCTGTCTGTCTGTCTGTCTGTCTGTCTGTGTGTTTAGGGAGGAGAATCCCCGGCTGCTGGCTCGTGGTCGTTTTCTGATAGAGGCCCTGACAGAGCTGAAGAACAGGCTGCGTGAGCTGGGCAGTGACCTGCTCATCGTCATCTCGGACCCACACAGATTCATACCACACCTCTTCAACACACGACACGGTCAGCGACCACACTCGATTGGCCGTGAGGTGCCTGCCTATGTGCTGTTTGTGTTTGTCGTCGGTCCGTCCATCATCAGAGACGGACCCGGGCGTCTGGCCAGGACCGTCGTTGGCCGGTGCGGTGTTGTCGACCAAGGGCGTGTTTGAGGACGAAAATGTGTTTGAGGACAAACTGGCCAACGAACTGAGGCGCTTGCCGACAAGGCCACCGGTGAGCTGAATGAAGTGAGAGAGGGGAGAGGGAATTGGTACCAGACAGGGCAGCGTGTTCGAATGCTCTGCGTGTGTCTGTGTCTGTGTGTGTCTGCGCGTGTGTCAGCTTCAATTGCGGTGGGACAGGAGTCTGTATCCGATCGAGGAAGTGGCCGACCTCTACCGACGAGTTGGCCAGCCATTCACCGTAAGCAGAAGACGACGACACGAACCACAAACAAGCAGTCACATCACACATGAGTCGATATCTGCCCCTCCCTCTTCCCCCCAGAATGTCCGTGCGCTCAACAATGGGGTGCGGCGGAAGGGCCTGACTCCCCCCGAGCCCCTCCCCCCAATAGACAAGGGCGCCATTGGGCGCGTGCCCAGGCTGGAGCCCTTCGTATGGGACGCTCTGGGCGGCTCCTACGAGTACTTCCCAACCACCGACACGCTGCCATGGGGTGTGGAGGAGAGGTATGAGGGGCCGCCCATCGAGAACGTCGTTATGGCTGAGACGCCCGCAGAGCCCATGAAACCTGGTAAGTGTGCGAAACGAGGCAGATCTCGATGGGGGATGTGTCGTGCCATGTGATGGGATTGTGTTGTGTGTGCAGGTGGTGAGAGCGGTGGGCTGCGTCTGCTGGAGCATTATGTGTGGGTGGGTGAGTCTGTGGACCCCACGGACCGCCGCAGCCACCCGGTGTTCAACATGGGCGACAGTGCGTGGAAGATCGCACGATGGCTGGGGCTCGGATGCGTCTCACCACGACTGGCATGGAAGGTACACACAGTGAGAAAATGGCCAGGGGAGGGTGGGTGTATAGGTGGGCTGTGCTGTTGATATCGCCATGTGTCCCTTCAGGAGTTGCTGAGCCGACAGCAAGAGACGGGGCTTGATCCGATGCGGCACTGGCTGGGGCGGGAGCTGCTCATCCGGGATGACCTCATCTTCAGATACATGGCCGAATGCGAGGACCGCCTCGCTGTTCGTGGCTTGACGCCGCCCGAGCCTATCATCCCATACCTCAAGGCACTCGAACGCATCGACAGAAACAGACAGGTCAGAGAGGGCAATGACCACACACACACACACACGAATGAGGATCTGCAGATCCCCTGTTTGGTTCTGTTCACCTTGTTTGCTTGTATTCAGGATGTGTACGGCTCCCCCTCTTTCGACACCAACCTCACGCGCATCGCGGCAGCCCCCGGGGAGCTGAGCCTGGTGCACGCCGACGCCGACACCTACCGGCCCATCTGCCTGTGGCTGACGTCCATCTACAAGCCCGGCACCGTCAACGAGCGCACCCACGGCCACTACATGTTCATGCCGGGCGAGTACCGGTCGACAGTGGACTCGACCGACATGTATGGTGAGGACGACATCATGACCATTCTGAGGCTGAGGCAGATGGAGAAAGACATGAGGGAGGGGGGCAGGGGCGGCGTCAAGAGGGGGGCGGTGGAGCCGGCAAGGGCGAAGGAGCTCAAGATCGGCTCGGGCAAGTGGTGACGATCCCTCGGTGGGGTGTATTTCTGTGTCTTGTGTACAGAATATGTGAAGTAGACGTGTCGGTTTTAAGACGGGTGTACAGACAGATAGGCGACTGACTGACTGGCGTCACAGCGAGTGACCGTGCATTGCAGTATGAGTGTGTGTTTTGCGTCATCTGATCTGGACGGACATTGTGTGAGCATTGAATGGATGGATGCATTTCATTTGACTTGGTGTGTGTTTCCTTCGGCCAACCAACAAGAAAGAAGTCACAGACCAGCACATAACATAGGCCATGGACAACAGCATTACCACACACAGCAGACATAACATGTGTGCCCTGAGGCAACCGCCATCATCGTTCATCAATCAACCGCAAAAGGCACTAGGGGCACACACACGCAAACACACACTCACGAAGCACACGAATTCGTCCGTCCACTGCTCCATCAATCCATCCATCCACCGCTCCATCCATCCATCCATCCGTCCATCCAGTCCATTTCTCGAGCCAGTACAGTTGCCAGCCGGCCAGCCAGTCAGCCAGTCAGCCACGGCCCCCCGCTCCCCGGTATCCATAAATGCACTTACAGCTTACAATACGAGCAAAATGAATGAATGGATGCAGACATCTGTCTCTGTCTGTCTGTCTGTCTGTGGGACGCATCGCATCAAGTGCTGCGTGAATGAATGTACGTGTATAAGTATGAACGTGTGTGTGTGTGCATATGTATGTCTCTTATGGCACCAAGACAAGCAACCACACAGATTTTCTGTGGTCGCCCGTCGGCCGGACCTACACACATGCAGACAGCAAGACTGACTTGCAGACAGCAGGACAGGCAGGTAGGCATCCATCCATCCAGGCACTCATCCCGCCTCCCCAGCCCCCGGCGCAATGCATCGCGCACCGGAAAAAATAATAGTAAGTATAGCTCTAGTGGTGCCGACGCATACATGAATGCATGCGTGAATTGCGATTCCCCTCCCTCCCTCCCCCTACTGCCTGCCGGGCCTCCTATCCCATCAAACCACAGCAAGCCGCTTTACAGCCACAGAAAAAACCACGCACGCATACAAACACACATCATCACAACAGGGATGGATGGTGGATGTCATGCGGGGCGGGCGGGATGTCACTCAGTCCCACTTGCCGTTGTCGCGCACTTCCTTTAGGGCGAGAATGCCGCCGCTGTGCTTCTGGACGCGTTTGAAGACGAGCTCGCCGATGCCGTCACACAGGCCGGCCCCCAGCTTCGGGTCGATGGCTTGCTCGAAATGCACTCCCGTCCACACGCGACTCTTGGAACACGTGTCAGCTATCTGGTCGAACGACTCCCACCTGCACAGTACAGACGCACCCATCCATCCATCCATCCATCCGATGTCTCATGGTTGCCGCATAGTAGGAATGTGTGTGTGTTTAGTTACTCGATGATGAGGTCTTTGGTGGGTGTCGTGCCGGTCTCGACAACGGAGGATCCCTTGGGGAAGTACGCCCTGAGCTTGCCGGCGATGTCGAAGCCCTTAAAGGCTATCTTGGCGTACTCCATCGACGCGCGGCAGAAACACGCCGAACCAGACGGGTACTCTGACGCGAGGCAAACAAAGGCAGGGAGGGAGGGAGGGACAGATGCACGGCGCACCAGGTGGTCAATTGTCGCCTTCGTTCGTTTATGTGTGGCCCAGTGCAGTGGCCAGTACACTAGGCCTCACCTGTGTGTGGCATGGTCCTGAAGTAGGACTTCCAGTCCTTGCCCATGATCTCCCGGATGCCCACCTTCGGCACATACGCCTTGAACCTGACGCCACACACACACAACACACACGTCCGTCGATTCGATGTCTCTGTCTGTGTGTGTGACTGTGTGCGTACTTTTCGTCGGCGAAATATTCTTGGATGAAGGATTGGGGCCTGACGCCGTCGTGGTAGACCTTCTCCTTCCAAGCCACAATGGTGGCGTCGTAGAGCAGCCCGGCGTACCCCAACTCGAGAGCTGTGAACTCCTCAAAGTTCATGTCCAGCGGCTGACACAAAATCATCCAGACGACACACGCCACATCCACACGGAGCGTGTCAGTACTGGTGCGCTCCGCTCACCTTGATTAGCTGCAGGGGCACTGGGCCGAGGGAATACAACTGAAGCAGTGAGACAGGGAGAGAGACGTAGAAGAGAACCACACACGCATGATGCCCGTGTGGGTCGTTGTGCTTGTGATTGATTCAATCAGCTCACCTTGTTGTCAAAGTACTCTCCGAAGGCCTTCTTCTTCTCTGAAGGAACGAGAGACCACCACACAGAACAGATTACACACACACACACAGGGCCTTCGTGCCCCTGTATCCGCCACCCATCCGACCCATCATCCCTTCCCCGCCCTCGGCTGATGGCCGCCCACCGACCGTCGAGTTTGAGCGATTCTTCGATGACCTTGAGGGACCTTTCCTTGAGCACCTCGATACAGCTCCTGCCGTCGCCATCTTCCGCCCTGCCTTGGTGGCCCTCTTCCCTGTCCTCGGGCTCCATCTCTTTGGTGCAGTTGTAGATCGCGGGCGACTTCTTCGCGTCCACTTGCTCTTGCGAGCAGAAGAAGGGGCGCACCTTGCCGGCGTGCGGGGTGATGTGCGTCTGCAGCACATTGTAACCGTACCGCTCGCCAGAGCCGCCGACGCCCTGCAGCCATACAGAGAGGGAGGGGGAGAGATCCGTCGAGATAGAGATGGATGGCTGCTATGCCGTGCGTACCTGTGCCTCGATGAGTGGCTGCCAGTATGTGGGGTAGGTGAGCTTGTGCGGTCCGTTGACAGGCTTGTATTCCGTCCAGTCCTCGTAGGCCAGCCCGTTATACTCGTGCATCATGGTGCCGTCCTTGTTGAAGCCGTCGTCCTTGAACCACTCAACCACCTCCTTGGCCATCAAATGCCCCAGGCCCGCGGGCGTCTTCTCGTTTGGCTCCTTGTCCAACGGATTGTACCCCATCAGCACCATCGCCTGCGCGAAATTCTCGGCTGCACTCACGCAACACTCACGCAACTCAATCTCACGGTCGATGTGTTGGTGGCTCACTCCATGACTAACTGACCTGCTTGGGGCGTGAGGATCCTGTGGATTTCGTAGCAGGCGTGGACGCCGGCTTCCTGGCGGTTGCGGTGCGTCCGCATGTACTTGGGGGCGCGGCGGTCGGGACCAAAGAAGACATCCCAGTCGTCGGTGTAGGCCGCCACGGCGTGGAAGATGGCCACATTCTGCATCAGGATGTGGGAGTTCTGGACGGGGGGCTCGTACTTGAGGATGTGCGGCGCCGCCAACCACAGGCACATGATGGTCGGGATATCTTTGACGTAGGGGATGAGCTCGTAGTCGAACATGTTGGCCAGCACCAGACTGGGCATATTGAAGACATCGTCCCAAAAGGCACGGGGCACCCTGTCGGTCAGCTCAGCTGACCACACGCACACCACCCAAGCAATCACCACCTGTCATCTGTCTGTCTGTCCGCCTGCTGCCTGTGGCATTGTACCGAGTCCGAGCCTTGTGAGCGCCTGCAGTTTTCCCTGTAGGCTCTCCACGGCCTCGAATGGGTGGAAGAGATCCATCAACTCGTTCTCGGGCCGCGTGAGGAAGCCCTCTCCGACGGCGAGTGCCGGGTCAATCAGCAGGTTGCTGGCCGTTTCCAGCAGCGACTCTGCCGCTTGTTTCGTGGCATTGAGTGGTGAATAGAGGAGATCCCCGATGTCATCGACCAGGCGCTTTGGGCTCGCCTTCCCATCGGGATCCTCTGCACCGTGGAGCGGTGACGGAGCCGCCACCAAGAGGAGAAGCAAAACGGCGGCCACAGGCCTCAGGATCGCCATCTTCATTCACCAGCGCTCGACTGATCGACTCCCTTCGACGCTTTGCCTCGTCTCGGCTCCCTGTCCGAAAGCCTGTACGGGCCTACAGCGCCGCGCGTAAATGCTTTCTCTCTCCAAATGGAGAGAGCTGACTGGACGCGATCAGCGGCACCAGGAAGACACGCTGAATGAGTCAGGAGGGAGAGGAAGGGAGAGGAAGGGTGGGTCGCGAGCCTAAGATTGCGGCTTCATCGAGATCGACTACTTGAACCACCAGCGGCAGCCAACTATGAAGGGCCCGTCGTCGACCAGCAAAGGCACAGCAGACAGCGCCAGCAGCAAGCCAGCAGACAAGAGCAGGGCGAGAGTGATGCTGCTGAACGTGGGTGGGACGGTGATGGCCTTCCCCCGTGGTCAGCTGCTCCGTCGAGGTCTGAGGGACACCTGCTTGGCTGTGCTGCTGCACCGCTTTGAGGAATGGATGGTCACAGACACTAACGGCATTCACTTCATCGACGCAGATCCCAAGTACTTCAACTGGTGAGAGGCATGCGTGCTGGCATGATGCAGCAGTGCTCACTGCTTGTGTATGCGTGTGTGGTGATGCAATGCAGGCTTGATATGAAGCTACTTCTCGGCTCGAGAGCTATCTGTGACGGCGGACGCCGGGCCTCCGCATTCTACCACGACCGCTTCCTACTGTCCAAGACGGCCCTCACCATCGATGCGCAGCCCGGCGACAGTGAGAGTGGCGCCTTCCGTGACTTCATGGCCATCATGGGGCCCTTCATCAGCTCGTCATTTGGTGGGACGGGCGGCACTGAGGTGCTCAGTGTGTGTGTGGACGGCGAAGCGGTCGCCACCACCGACGCCACACTGGCTGACTTCCAAACACTCTACGACCGATTCACCAAGTCAGTAGTCAGTGATCCACACAGAGGGCTGGCGATGCCCCCTTCTCTTTGTGTGTGCAGGTATACTGGGCCGGTGGTCGATGTGTCCATGACCCTCTTGCACAAGTGAGTAATATGACA
Organism: Vitrella brassicaformis; assembly: GCA_001179505.1. Lineage (NCBI taxonomy): Eukaryota > Vitrellaceae > Vitrella > Vitrella brassicaformis. Next base: position 3,239 of record CDMY01000589.1, on the reverse strand, counting down.
CCAGCGAGGTGGAAAACACCGTCTGTACGTACTCTGTACGTGTTGTGTTGTGTTGTACTGTGTTGGCAGGATAGTGGACTACGTGCGTCGCATTCGGCTGGCCCCCGATGCCGTCACGCCGCTGCCGACGTGTGGTTCGCCTGGCGATCTGCTGTATGTGTGTGAAATGTATGGCCTTATGGAGCAAGTGTACCTCTCGATGATCGGCAAATCCCACAGCCACATCAAGTGCGTCTTCAAGTAAGTGAGCGGACCACGCACAGCAGAGAGGGCGGGAAGAATGATGGCCTTCTTTTGAATGGCCCTCTTCTGTCGTGCTTAGGAGTTCACGTGACGGCTGGCAGTATGGGGCTCTGATTGCACGAGTGGCGGTGGCGGGTGTGTACGGCCTGCTGTTCGTCATCGAGGATGAGCACCACCACACGCTCGCGTGCCACATCGACGGGCCCTTCAAGCCCCCAGCTGACCCCACATCTGAGCTGCGCACCGGCTGCCCCGTTACCTTCTACTCGATCAGTGGCGCATTCTTGGAGGGCATCACCAAGATCAACATACCCCACGATTGGCAGTGTGTGAGGGTCTCCGGCACCGAGGGGGCGGTGAAGACCGGCAGCATCCCGTGTGGCAAGGCGGCCATCGGTGGCGGCCGCCTGTGGCTGGGTCAAAAAGACGGGCGGCCGACTAGCGACCTTCGGCACTGCCACCAGTGGCTGCGAAGGGATGATCTGCCCGACGGCGGCGAGACGTACATGGGCAGCTACGACGAGGCGGGACGGGCCACACTAGCCAGCAGCCAGGCCTTCACCGCCACGCGACTGGAAGTGTACCAGGTCAGCCACACATGGCCATGAAGCGTCGAATCCATGCGGACCTCATGACTCTCCATTGTGTTGCTGATGTGATGTGGGTCAGGTGTGGAGCACTCGTCCGGCTGACCCCATCCTCTCTGCTGACGACCTCCAGGCCCTCATCGACATGGCGACCGACACACCGATGACTTCACAGCTCCTCTACAAGTGAGTGAAGTGCCTAAGGAGGGGCCATGGCTGATGTTCAAGCGCACTCCCGCTCTCCTGCCTCTGTGTGTGCCAGGGGTGAGCGTGACGGCTGGACCTATGAGGCCCTCTTCGCCAAGGTGGGCGGTGCGGTCGATCTGCTGCTGGTCTTCAAGGACACCGGCGCCCACACTTTCGCCAGCCACATCAAGGGGCAGCTCAAGCCGCCAGACGACCCCACGGCAGTCGAGACGACACCCTGCCCCGTTACCTTCTACTCCATCAGTGGCGCATTTGAGCAGCAGGGCATCACCAAGATCACCGTGCCCCACCACTACCAGCGCGTGAAGGTCGCCGGCATTGGGGGGGCGGTGACGGAAATTTTGGGGCCCTTGTGCTGCAAGGTGGCCATCGGTGCTCGGCTGTGGTTGGGGTTCGGGAAGGGTGGTCCGGCTGGCGACCTTCGCAGCGGCTGTCAGTGGCTGTCGCGTGAGGAGCTGCCGAGGCGCATGACGTATCGTGGCAGCTTCAGCGAGGAGGGATACGCCACGTTGGCCGCCAGTCATGTCTTCACGGGTGCTGATTTGGAGATTCATGCACTGCAGCAGGTCAGACAGAAGTGACTGGAGAGGGAGAGACCAGCACAGCACAACAGACGTTCTCATTTCTTCTTGTCAGGTGTCGGGCGCGTCGACGTGATCTGATCGATGAGCCGGCAGTGAGTCAACCAGACACTCGCTACTTTAGCGGCCTATTCTCTTTTTGCTGAGCTTCCTGAGTATGCAGTCTGTAAGTATTTGTCTACAACGTCTGTGTGTAAGTGGTGTGTGCGAGCTGATGCATATGCATCGGGGGGAGGGAGGGCCTTGGCCGCCAGTTGGTGTGTGTTGGTGTCCCGTTTATGTATTTATCCATTGCACACCTGTTTCTATCTATCGTCGTGCACCACACATCCGCCCCTGAGTGCTTTGCGGGTTTTGCGTGTGTGTTGCTTGTGTGCGTGTGCCATGGCTGCCTTTGGCGGACACAGCTATTCCAGTGCGGTCATGGCGTGGCGCAGCACCTGTTTTGTTGATGTCCTGTGCATGTCTCACCAGTGTTAGATACAGCAAACTATATATATTCGTGTTGGACTGATGCACATATGGACAAGCAGGCGACCCTCAATCAACGAAGGTGCGCCAACGACCTCGATGAAAACCAATGCTTCACAATATAAGATGTAGACAGCGATCCGGAGCAGCTGAATACAGAATACACAGAAAAAGAGAGAGACAGGGGCGCTGCACTCATTTTTGGTGCATGTGTATGTAGTTTTGCCCGCCTATGGCTCACACTGATGCAAGTGCTCCGGTCCTTCTGCCCGCGCCCTTGGCCGCCGTCACGCCGCGGACACACACACCAAGCGGGAATGGGTGCGAGGCCGCTGGGTGGGGGTAGGGGAGGCATCGGTGCCCCTCTCCCCCCGCCCGCAGCCAGCGTCGCCCCCCGGCCGCCCGCAGCCATGCCGCCACGGCCGTAGCCGGGTGCGCCGCCCCGACCACGACCACGACCTGAACGAATAACCAAGGACAAAAAGAGGGACAACACGGTGCTCAATTCCTGTCAGTGTATGTGTGTGTGGCTTTGTTCTCCTGTTCACCACCTCGTGCAGCAGCAGCAGCAGCAACGGGAGCAGCAGGAGCAAATGTGGCCCCATGCGCGGCCTGGCCCAAAGCCTGAAAGGGATATCCGTTAATGTGGGGCCTGGTGTGTTGTTCCTTGTGTCTGTCTGCCTGTCTGTCTGCTGGTTCTTCGTGTGGGTGCATACCCTGAGCCTCTGGCGAATGAGGGTGGCCTGACAAACAGCCAGCACAGGCACAGAGACAGACACATGGGCTGGCGAATCAATCAATGTCCGGCTGTGCGTTCCTACTGTCAGAAGTGCAAGTCGGTCCAGGGTTTAGGGTCTAGGGTTCATAGACCGACGATCCACTGATCTGTGAGACAGGACGGCTGTTGAGTCTTTGTCCGTTCCATGAGACAGGCCATGGCGGACAGGACGTCAGACAGGATGGACTGACGCATACTACATGTCCTACGTGGACTCTCCACAAAATCCACAGACCTTACGTTGCATTGACTTAATCCTTTATCCGGGACTGACCGCCCGGCAGATCCTCTCTTCACCATTCTCCCCGACTCTCTCCCCCCTATTCTTACATGGGCGCAGCAATCTGGTTTGTGTTTTCCGCCTGATCGGCA